>QXTE01000004.1:7841185-8091966 GCA_003942145.1 Platysternon megacephalum
AGGAAGTTTAGACTTGAAATTAGACGAAGGTTTCTAACCATTAGAGGAGTGAAGTTCTGGAACAGCCTTCCAAGGGGAGTAGTGGGGGCAAAAGACATATCTGGCTTCAAGACTAAGCTTGATAAGTTTATGGAGGGGATGGTATGATGGAATAGCCTAATTTTGGCAATTAATTGATCTTTGATTATTAGCAGGTAAATATGCCCAATGGTCTGTGATGGGATGTTAGATGGGGTGGGATCTGAGTTACTACAGAGAATTCTTTCCTGGGTGCTGGCTGGTGAGTCTTGCCCACATGCTCAGGGTTTAACTGATCGCCATATTTGGGGTCGGGAAGGAATTTTCCTCCAGGGCAGATTGGCAGAGGCCCTGGAGGTTTTTCACCTTCCTCTGCAGCGTGGGGCACAGGTCACTTGCTGGAGGATTCTCTGCACCTTGAGGTCTTTAAACCACAATTTCAGGACTTCAATAACTCAGACATAGGTTAGGGGTTTGTTACAGGAGTGGGTGGGTGAGATTCTGTGGCCTGCGTTGTGCAGGTCAGACTAGATGATCATAATGGTCCCTTCTGACCTTAAAGTCTATGAGTCTTGCTGAGCAGGAAGAGCCTCCATGCAGCAGACCAGCATGGACCACTGTGGAATGACACCCTGGAAAAGTTAATAGGGCCAAGGATCCCCACATAAATGAATAAAAATAATGTATCTCCTAGAACTAGGCCTGCCCATTTTCTCTTTCTCTACTTTTTTTCCCCCTTTCTTTTTATAACTGTACAGGACTGATGCAAGAGTAAGGACTTTGTTCTACAACTGATAGAGTGCAACTGTGACTGTAAAGATGTATAAACTATATTACAGCCTCTGAAAAGCTGTGTTTTTTTTCTCTTTGCATACCCCAGTAAATTAAGATATCTGATGTGGCAGTTTTATTCTGAATACTGCCCAGAGTGATTCTAAATGCAATCAGGCCCATTTTAAAGAGCTACTGCACTCTTATTACCTCATTAGATCAAATACAGAATTATTATTTTTTCCTAAAACTAACATGAACATTTAGGCCCTGATTCATAAAAGTATTTTGCATGTGAAAAGTTCCATTGCCTTCCATGAGCATACATTTAAGCAAATGGTTAAGACCTTTGCAGAATTGGTAGCTTCATTCAGATCTATACATCAACTCTTTGTAGACTTTTTTGAAAACTACTAAGAAGTTTTATAGACATTTTCAATTCAAATTGGTTTACAGCCAAGGAGACTCGTGCTGAAATCTCTCTCACCTACACCCTATAAGTTTCTGGAACTTTTCTAGTTCTTCTAATTAAATTAAATCCTAGAGCAGGGATCGGCAACCTTTGGCACGCGGCACGTCAGGGAAATCTGCTGGCGGGCCAGGATGGTTTGTTTACTTGCAGCGTCCACAGGTTCGGCCAATTGCAGCTCTCACTGGCCGCGGTTCACCATTCCAAGCCAATGGGGGCTGCGGGAAGCGGCGGCCAGCACATCCCTCGGCCCGCGCCGCTTCCCATAGCCCCCATTGGCCTGGAACGGCGAACCACAGCCAGTGGGAGCCGCGATCGGCTGAACCGGCGGACACTGCAGGTAAACAAACTGTCCCGGCCCGCCAGCGAATTTCCCTGATGGGCTGCTTGCCAAAGGTTGCCAATCCCTGTCCTAGAGATTCATCGTTCAACTTATGACTGAAATTTAAAACTTATGTTTTTGATATAAGTGGAGCGACACTGAATTGACAATCATTTCAGGCAGTGCTGGAAAGACAAAAAAAAACCCCAACTGGTTTCTTTTATATTTGGGGGACATCTGTTCTCCCATCTGCTCCCAGGAGTTCCTTGTTTGCCAGCTATGCGAAGCACAGTCTCTCACAGAGATGGAGTATTTTGTTACATATACATTCCCAAAGCATTTTTTTAGTTTATATTTTCCAGACTGCAGACTCTTCATATCGTATTATGTTGTGTTACATCCAGAAGAATCTGATGCTTTCAGGCATAATCTGATTTGATGTGAAAAGATAAGAGTTTAATTTGTCTCCACAATATGCTGGTTATGGAATTCCTGACACTGCCTCAAAGACATTGGGTTTGAGTGGGACTTTTTTCCCTCTCAAGGTGGTACAAGTTCAGTGGCAGGGACTACACCTCATTTTGGGAGGGGTAAAACTCTCATAGATGGCAGCGTGATAGTCATTGAGGTAAAAAATTAGCAATACCTAAAGTTGCATTCACTTTAAACATCCATGTACTTTTAGAATGAATAAAGTTAGGACATTTGAAGCTGGTAAAAAGGCTGAATGTCAAAATTTGGATTTTAAAAAAGTTTTTGCCCAGCTCTAAGTAAAACTTTTAGTTCCTTATTGCAGGTCACTGCTGTATTACCAGGTCTCCACATAGCAAAGGTCTCTATCACTCAATTCTAGTTTATAATTCTCCTCCCATTTTAGCTGGAAGAGGCCAATGTAAATGGGGCATCAACACCCTAACGTTACTCTTCAAATTCCACTTTCATGGACAGTTTCACTGTATACTTTGAGAGTTTAGTCCTCTTCCAGCAATGAAAAGCAGCCATAAACTGATTTAATATGCCAGTTATGCCAGCAACTGGGGATGCAAAGCAGCAAATTATAGCTGATTTGCATCTCCAGAGAGGGGTAAAGTAATTACAGTGGCTGCTTCTCCCAATCAGCCTTTCTTTTCCCAGCTGTAGCCCTCTCCGGGGCTGTTTTAACCCCTCCGGGCAGGAGCGGGGTGGCCACCCTGCTACAGGGCCCAATATGATAGGCGAGCTCTGAGCATGCTTACTGAATTGGGCTTCACAGGCAAGTTAGTTAAAGGAACACCTATCTTCCATTTGTTCATGCATAACTCTGAGGCTTATGTATCTGGACACCTGGCACAGGGCTGCAGTGCTCATGCCCAGAGGCAGAAACATAGGCATCTAGGGAACTTTTACTGCAAAAATTTAAAGCCCAATGAGTTTAGGTACCTACAGGATTCAGGAGCAGTTGAGTGGGGGGGTTGCAAATCACAGTGTAGCCTGATTCAGGGAATTAGGCTCTTTGGTGGTTATTAGACACCTAAGACCTTTTGTGAATCAAGCTCCTAACGTACAACACAATTTGTAGCAGCATTAGATAAAAGGTCTTTAAACGTGGCCTTGAAAAACACAGCCCAAGGCCTGATCCTGCATCCATTCAAATTAATAGCAAAACTCCCATCAACTGCATTGGTTCAGGACTGAGCCCATAGTCTGAATCACAATGCCATGGATTTTTATTTGGGATATTCTTTGGTCTTATTTTGCCATTGTGTTTTTGAATAGCATTTTTTTTTAAACTACCAAAGGAGGAATATCCTGCTATTGCTTTATAACTCTGCTTTTCATGGATTTATATAACCATGCAGACAAAAGCCATGCAAGGCTTTTAAAGAATCCAGCATCACACTCCTATCACAGCTCAGATGTGGTTCAGAGATTAAATGGTCAATTATGTGCCTACAACAGCCCAGTGGGCAATTTTCCAGTTAGATACATCCACAGTCACAGCTGCAGAAACCCAGCAGTGTCAGATAATATTCACTATGCCCATGGAATGTTAAAAGACTAGGGAAAATCAGCTCATGCTGCAGTAAATAAGAGTGAAACTACAGAAGTGAAATTTTCTACATGCTTTTTCCTACTGAACTTTATATCATTATATATATCATTATACTGAACTTTATATCATTATATATATCATTATACTGAACTTTATATCATTAGTTGTACTCAAAGTTACAGGTGAATATTTTATATTTGCTGCTTTATATGAACTGCCTAGTACTATACAATGACACCACAACTTGGTGTGTGACTGTCACTTGAGCTGGTCAAAAATGTAAAACTTTTTTCCATTTAAAAAAACACTATTTTGTCAAAACTGAAATGTTTTGCAGAAACATGTTTCAATGAAAATTCTCAGGTCCAGGATACGGAGGGGATAGAGGAGAGAGACACTGACCAACGAACTAAACCTAGTAGTGCCCTAAATGGACGTGTGGGAGACCCAGGTTCAAATTCCTGCTCTGAACCAGGCAAAGCAGGGATTTGAACCTGGGTCTCAAACATCCTCCTTTAGTGCTCCAGCCCCTGGGCTACTCTAGGGCCTCTTGCTCCTGTGTTCTTTAATGAAAAGTTTCAAAAAGTCTCATTTTTGTTCTGCATCAGAACAAAGACAAGTTTCAAAACACAGTACAGACCGACTATTATTTGTCTCAACAGTACACGTATTAATGAACTCCTTATTATCTGCATTATAGTAGCACCAAAAATGCTCTAAGCACTGTACAAACATAGGAAGGCGCAGTCCCTTCTTCAAAGAACTCTGGGTGCTTCTTGTCCAACAGAGTTGTTATGCACTGATTGGATACTACCATCAGGTGCTCCTCCTTGCTAAGCTGGAGTGGAACCCGAGCATGTCCTTGCTTCTGTCAGGGAAAGAGGTAATCTGTAATTCTATTTTGTAATTACAAAAATTATAATGAAGGAGGTCATTAATGCTTCTCTCCCATTGTCTCTGCATCTAAATTTATGAGGTGTGTCCTCACCCTTCTGCTCAGCTATTGGAGTAGCATTTGATCCAAAGGTGGGATCTATGTCCACATCCTGTGCCTTAATTGTATGTGGGGGGGAGATATTGTTTAGTATGTGGATGCTGCCAAATATACAGGTCATTGGATTTAAGACAAAGGAAAAACTACATTTGCAATACAAAGGCAATTAAAATAAGGTGGGGTTGTTTGTTTTTTGGTCATGCTTCTACGATTGTCCCTTATGTTAAAACTCTCAGGGCTTGGCTACCCTTGCAAGTTAGAGCGCATTAAATCAGCCCCGGGTGCCCTAACTCCTGAGGTGTCCACACTGGCAAGGCACTTGGAGCACCTGGACTCTGCGGCTGGAGTGCTCCTGGTAATCCACCTCCACAAGAAGCATAAAGCTTGCTGCGCCCTGGCTGAAACACCCGAGTGTCAGTGTGGACGACGTGTTGCATTACTGCGCTATGAATGGCCTCCGGAAACGTCCCATAATCCCCTGAAGTCAAGTGGCCACTCTGGTCATTGTTTTGAACTCTGCTGCAGGCATGCAGATATCCCCTTTCAAAGCTCTGTTTTTGACAGCCGGCATGCTTATCTGCTCCAGGACAAAGCAAACCATTATTGTGGAATGCTGCTGCTGCAGATGCAGGCGTGTGTGTGAGAAAGCGAGGCGGGGGAGTGGGGGCTGTTGTCGAGGTTTTCCCCTTCCCCCTGCCACTGTCTGAACTTACAAGACAGCATGCTGACACACTCTCTACCCCCCAAAACACTGTCTCTCCCCCCACATACATACAACACACTCCCTGTCACACTCCACCCCCCCTCATTTGAAAAGCACCCTGCAGCCACTTGAACACTGGGATAGCTACCACAATGCACGGTCTCTGTGGCATTGCAAGAGCTGCTAATGTGGCCACGCCACTGCGCTTGCAGCTGACGGTGTAAACACATGGCAGCATTTTCCCTGCTGCTGTCTCCGAAGGCTGGTTTAACTCCCAGCGCTCTACATCTGCAAGTGTAGCCAGGCCCTCAGAGATCACCCAGGATCCATCACAAAGATCCTCAAGCTGCAAAGTAATCCAAAATACCAGGGTCAGTTTTTCACTGGCTTCTCTTCAGTGTTAGAAGTTAGTGGTTTTGTGTTCTCTCGGCTGACAAGAGATTTTATTTGTTTTATGCGTTGCACTCCTGAGCCTCCATAAATAATACCCTTGAAGCCCATTTGCTTCATTTGAGACATTTTAACAAACTATTGACCAAAACATTATCTCCTCAAAGAGAACTATTACGCCAGTTCCTTTAAATCCATAAATATATTATGTATGCTCAGACTATATGGATTTATGTGCTTGAGGAAAGCAGGACCTAATGGATGTAATTTATGGTAAACATGTGAGATTTATATACTTATTTATTGATAGTGATAATCTATTAATAATTGAACCACAATTTCATGCCCATTATTTATACATAGTCTTCCCAGTCACTCATATCTACTCTGTATTATACTATGGGTATTCTCAGTACATATGTATTTACTAGCAATACATTTTTAAGACAAGATAAGTTCGTTTTTTTCCCAATTTGAAATCAATTGGGCATCATAGGTTCAAAAGTTTGACTTGAATGTTGTTGGAGGTTTTGCTTGGGGTGGGGGAGAGAGATGGAAAAGATCCAACGTGGGGGGAAAAGGAAACAAATATGGAGCAGACAGTTAACAGAATGAAAGTCCCACATGGAGAAGCTGTGACAAAGGGAAACCGAAGAAAGGGGAGAGAAATTCTAGGGTAAAAATATAAATATGATGGGCTAGATTATCCACTGTGCTCTGTTTGTTTTTGTTTTTGTTTTTTGTTTTGTTTCTGGCATGGCTAATGTGTACAAAAACAGCAGAGAATGACCGTAAATCTCTCTCTGGGGATATCTCCCTCCTTGGGGCATCCCTAGCAGGCAGAGAGATTGTGTAGCTCCTTTACCTCCCTCCGACTGCCTTTGCTGCAGAGATGAAGAGAGGAAATGGCCAGAGAGTGATGAAATCCAACAATCCCAGCTGGTGTATGGTCCTTTGGGGACCATAGTGATCTGGTGCACAGTAGAGCAGCTCCCAGGCTGTTCTAACTGGCACTCAGGGTTGGAAGCATATAGAGAATCAGGTAGCCATAACCTGCTCCCTGATAGCACTCCCTCTGTGCAGTGCCTAGCAGGAATTCTACAGAGCATAGGCACCAGCCCAGGGGGTGCTCAAACCCCCACTCCACCCCAGGTCCCACCCCCACCTGTCCCTTTCCCCCAAGCCCGCACCCCCGTCCTGCCTCTTCCCACCTCCACTCCACCCAGCCCTGGAGCACCCACGAAGTCGGCACCTATGCTTCAGAGACTCTGGGCTGGTATACGTACTTCCTTTCAAAGGTTAGTAAGCTCAAACTAGTCTTGTGAACTTTACAAATCCAAAAAAATACTTCAAAGGTTCACAGAAGCCTGAACTCCATATTTAGGGCCTGATTCTCTAAGGAGTTATACCAGTCTGTGCCAGTATAACTCCACTAACATCAACATGACACTGGAGTAAAGTGATGAAGAATCAGCCCCTTAGTTTTAAGCAGCACCACCTTAACTCTCTCCTATTCAGAACATTCCTATATAACTTGTCTGGTGTACACTAAAAGCCTATCCTTCAAGAACATTCCTCTATGAACATTACAACAATTACACCACTACCATGTTTCAAACCTGTTCATTTTTTAGCTGATTTACCTTGTGTTTTTAATGAGGTGCTAAGTGCGTGAGAGAAAGCTGCTCCACTAGTTCCCAACTTTGTGTTTCAAAACTTTGTGTTTTGTTATAACGGGATTAGTGCTTTCAGTATTTGTGAAGGGTTCACACATCTCACTGAATAATTTTAAAAGGAGCAATTCTGTTTTTTAAAGTGGCAACTCCATGGACTTTACAGGGATGATACAGCTGCCTGTTTCAGAACGTGCAGACTGAGGAAGCAGATTAAGTCCTTATCTGGGCAACATTGGCACCATTATATTATGTTAAATAGTACCTTATTCCATGAGTCATTCCATGGATGCCATTGGGACCATTGGTGTGATAAGGGTATCAGAATCTGACCCAAATATCACACTTACGTTGGTTTTACACTGGTGTAACTTCACTGAATTCCTGATTTATATCAGTGTAAGTGAGATGCCCCTTGTCATGAATCCTGATTTTGGTCTCTTTTAGTATCCCGAAATTCTCTTCTTATTGACTTTAACTCCCCAAAGATCCCAAGCAACCATCAAACATACTCATTTTTAACATCTTTGTGGCCTTCATTATTGATCGCATAAATAATGCAACTAGTGGCTTGAGTACTGATTCACTGACATACTTTTAAAATTACACTTCGAAGATCAATGGTCATCATATTGGGACAGGTGAAGACTAGGAAGAAATCTTTGTGATTTACTTTAAGTGTATTTTACCTTTATTATATTTTGTCTAATGTATCCAAACTAGAGATAAGCCTGAACCAAAACAGAGTCAAACATCTCCATACTTCAAGGAAGTTTTAGAAACCAAAACCTGGTTCTGAAGTTTGAGGCTATCACTAGAGCAGTCCAAAGGAAAGCTCTGGGTTCAAACATCCCACAACTCTGTGGCATTTGAAATCAAGATCTTAACTCAAAACTGAATATTGCAGCTCAGCAAATCTCTATACAGATTATTTGGACCAAATCATTGGTCCTGCTACAGCCCTTTTGCATGTCTTTGATGGCAAAGAGGCTCTGTAAAGCTGGTTTAACCAGGCAGTTTGAGGATTGCCTTGGAATAGGGAATTCCTTGCATAATAGAGAGCCCCCCTTTTGCAGGCTGTGGTATAGGTATGTGTTTGGGACACAGCCAGAGAGAGAGCATAGCCAGAGTGTGACTGTGCTCTGATGATTCCCAGCCAAGTAATGACCTCTGGGGGAGCCACTATCCAATGGCATAAATTAGAGCTGCCCTGAGGTAGCACTAACTTAAACCAGAGGCTAACCCTACCCCTTGCAGCCCAGGGATTTGAGGAGCACAAAGGTAGCATGCAGCCACGTTTGCCTTGCCCTCAGGTCATGCACCAAATGTTGCTTGGTGAGCACTGAAAATTTGGCCCATTGTTTTAGCCTTATTACTTTTTTATCATTTTGTTTAATACATTTGCTTGTAACATTCAAAGTAAACTCTCAGCTTTCAAGATTGGTGGTGTATCTATGACCATCTCTAACTCCTGAGCCCACTAGCATAAAGGAGATTACAACTGCAGTGAATCAAGATTTTCACACTTCAGATTTCTTGCTATGTTTATAAAATAAAAATAAAAAAGACTGGGTGCAATGTTGTAGCAAACATCATTGTCTTGGCTAGTTATCTTTAAAAGGACCAGAAGATCAGGATGTTATTTACTACTATTATCATTATTATTATTAATTATTATTTCTGTAGTACCCAAAGTTTCTAATCAGCATCTGAGCCCCACTGTGCTAGGTGTTGTACAAATACACAGGAAAATATTGTCCATGCCTAAAAGTTTATGATAAAATTTAAGACAAGATGCAACAAATGAGCATAAAAATCAATAGGGAAAATGGGGGGTGAGTGTACCAGTAACAAGTCTAACTATATACTCAGCTTCATGGCCCTGAATCATGTACCAAAAGTATATAATTAAATATCAGTAATTATGAATATTACTTCTGCAGCATCCAGCACTATGGCAAGTGTTGAATAGGGACCATCCAAAGTCATGGGTCAAGTTTTTCCATAGTGAGCACCTAACATGAGGCTCCTGAGTCCATATTTAGATATGCTGAGCACCTCCCATAGGCTTTGGGGGGAGCTCCTCAGTGTTCAGCATGTCTGAAAATCAGGGCACTTATTCAGGCACCTCAATATGGATTCAGAAGCCAAACTGTGGGCACCCATTGTGGAAAATCTTGGTCGAACTCCCATCCCATCAAAGAGCAGAATTACGGAAGGTTCTGAGGAGGTTTATGATGGGTTCTTTTGATCAGTGAGAAAAGGGCAGCTGAAGTGATATGAGGACTGGAAGAAATAACATCCAGTCCTAGGTGGCTGAGGAAGCTCAACATATGCGGTCTTGAACAGCGATTTCCAGCTGTGCAGATTGCTTCCCCATTGAGGCTCTACCCTCTTTCACGGAGCGCTCGAGGAGTGGGAGGGACCTTCCCCCTTTGCATGCCTGTTGCAAAAGCTAGGGACAACTGGACCTGATTTTCAGAGATACTAAAGCACTTGCAGGCTGCAGCTACAGGGTTCAGTATCTTTGGAAATCAGGCTTTTGTGGTCTCTGCACTCAAGGAAATACAGGGACTGCTCCTAGCAGGGTAAGCTTCTCCCTCCAACTCCAGGAGATGCACTGCAAATACAGGTCTGTCTCACCTTACGCTGGGGTTACGTTCCGCGGTTAGCGCGTAAAGCGAAAACCGCGTATAGTCGAAATCCCATTGACTTTAATGGCGGGCGGAATCGCCCGCACTACAGGAACATTACATAAATTGCTTTTTTTTCTCTTTTTTTTGTTTTGTTTGTTTTTGCCGACCGCGCAAAGCCGAAATCACGCATGTTAAATGCGCATAAGATGAGACAGACCTGTAGCTTCTTCAGTGCACAACAGCAAGCAGTTTTACTCCTCCTACAAACCCCAGGAACAATCATCATCATCATGGCAATCCCTCGATTCGAGGATGATCTCTATCACGGATTTACATATGGGTCCTGCTGCATATTCTTGAGTACCAGCTGCTGGCATCTGATCTAACTATTTCATAGAGCAATTTTTAACTTTTGATTAAATTTTCAAGGGACAGCTTAGGCTTTTGGCTGAAAACTGAATTTTGTGCTGTTTCCAATAGAACTTTTTTTTTTCATTAGCAAACTGAAAACCTACATCAAAAAATGTCAAGAAAAGCAGACACTTTTCACAAAAATGTTTATGTAATCAAATCCCCAATTTTCTGTTCAAACTGAAAATTTTCAGCTAGCCCATATATCTCTCACACACAAACACAAACACACACACACACACACAGGGCTCGCTCTTATTGAGTACTTCTGTAACACATCATCTCAAAACCGACCGGACTGCTCTGCAGCTCCCACTACACAAAACTGTGCCTTAAAGGCACAGCCAAACCAGAGCAATTAGGCACTTAGTCAGCCAAGGGAGGTAGTCAATAGAGCATCTCTTGGGGGTATTTGAAGAAAAAAATTAGATAATAAAGAGAATAAAACAGGATGCAGCCCTGTTGGCTGAAGGGGCTTGGATCCAGTGAACCACAGGAGATTTTGGGGTTTACAGTCTGATTCATTGCTCTAAAGAGGTAAATAAAGAAACAGGAACCATCACCCATCAACTCTTCAGAAACCTAACCCGACTATTAAAGAACAGTACTGTGTGTATTGCTGTGTTTCAGGATTTTGGCTACACCAGTCCTTCCTTTGGGAGAGGGAGAAGGGACAAAATCGAGCAAATTTCCATCAGCCTAACTCTCCTCCCATCACTGAACTGCCCACCCCTACACACAAATAGATTTTGATCTCTTTGGGGGCCATTAGGATTTCAGCAACTGCTTTCAGTGGGCCCAGCAACCTTTGTATTTGATCAGCTTGGCTCCAAGCAGTATCGCTTCAATTAGCATAAATTATTAATTTATTACAGAGCATTTCAAGGGAAGAGAGGAATAATTCAGCTGGATAAAGACATCAGCTGTGAAATTGGGAGCAAATTGGAAGCTCTTATTTATGGGATATCTGGACTCAAGCCTCAGCAGTTTAAAACACTTGGCAATGGCCCAAATCAAAAGCATGGACTCGAAAACTCCTGCACTTTGAGGTGCTCGAAATCAGGATTTAGGGGTGAATCAATCTCTAAGTAATTATTTAGATCAGATCTTCAGCTGGTCTTGGCATCAGTGGAGCTATGTTAATTTTTTTTTTACCAACTGAGGACCTGGCCAGAGTTGGTTTGGTTTTTTTTTCTACTTTCCACCCTCTGAGAATTTTTTTATTTTTATGAGAGGAACGCGTATGTAACATCCATACCTAAGCACTAAGAAGCACCAGAATATAAAATAGGCATGGTTTTGCTAAACATCCAGAGCCATTTCATATGATGGAATGAGACTAAAGAAAAACAATATTTTTCAAAAAACAAAGGGGAGAAAGACCAAACACCCTGGAAAAAAAAAACCTAAATACTTCTAATTTTTGTCTCTTCCCCCTCCCCCCTACACCTCCAACTAATTCACTGCAAAAAGCTGATTGTAGTAGGGAAGGCAAATATCCCCCGTGGTAAATGCCTCAAAGTTCACAGTTTTGCTAAGAGGAGTGTGTGTTTTCACCACAAAAGCTTGCATTCGTTGGTATAATGGAGTGTTACAGAGTTCCTGGTCTTGCACGGTTACCAGAGAGGAACAGGTTGTGTTTCAGCAGGGAGCTTAAACATAGGAACTTCTTGGTTAGGGAGTTCTCTATTTGCTGCTTAAAGCATGGCTTTTTGTGTTTGTGTCCTCATGCTAAATGGTGTTAGAAGTGAGTGAATCCAGAAAGGAAGAGACTCCCAGACTGCTAGGGAGGTGAATGAGTGGGTAATAAGGAAAAGTGAAAAATCGGGGGGGAGGAACCTGTGAAAGCAGTAGCAGGAAGGAGGCAGACCCTTGTCTCAGAGCAGCAATGAGCCCATCACATAAATGGCTGTGTTAGAGAAGTTTTGATTTTGGCAACTCAGACAGCTGACTGTGCTGGATCTATAGATTTGAGCAATTCTGGATGGCTTCTGCTTTCAGAGAAAGTACAAGAATACCAGGTCAATGCCCTAATATTTGCCATAGGTGATGCTGTAGATGATATCCTCTTATGCCTTATCCATCACTGATAAGGAAAAGAAAGAATATGCTAAAGCGAAAGTCTTTTGATGCCCATTTCATAGGCAGACAGAATATTATACGTGAAATGGCCAAATTTAATAGAAGGTGCCAGGATCAAGGGGTAACAGCTGAGGCTTTTATTACTGCAGTTCACAGTCTTGCTGAACATTGCAAATGTGGAATATTAAAAGAACTAATAAGAGACAGGATAGTTGTTGGTAGAAGACACACCAATTTATCAGCATGGCTTCAGTTAGACTCCGATCTCATACTAGCAAAAGCAAGAACGCAAGAAGCCATAAAGAACCAGGAATGTGACTTATATCCCAGCAGCATGGGGGAGACTGCATCAGAAAATACTAACACAGTAAAGAGAAGAGACAAGTGTGAAAGGAGCAGACCGACCCAATTCACAACATAAGAACAGTGCACAACTAGAGAATGGAAGGGGGAAAAAAGAATCTTAATAGGAGCAAAGGTTGGGAAAGCTGTGAATGTGGCAAGATGCCAAGCCACAGCTCGCAACAACATCCAGCAAGAGAGGTAGGATCTAGGAAATGCCAAAAAATGAGACATTTTTTATGCATGCAAGTCACCAAGAGTATTGGAATCACTCCAAGAGAAAGTGTTTTCAGATGACAATGAGTCCATACATATAGGAATCAGGGCCGGCTCTAGCATTTTTGCCGCCCCAAGCAGGGGGGGGGGGGAAAAAGCCGCGATCGCGATTGCGATCGGTGGGAATCCGGCAGCAGCTCTACCGCCACTTCTTCTACGGCGGCAATTCGGCAGCAGGTCCTTCGCTCAGAGAGGGAGTGACGGCCCCGCTGCTGAATTGCCGCAGAACGGCCGGACGTGCTGCTCCCCTCTTCATTGGCCGCCCCAGGCACCTGCTTGCTACGCTGGTGCCTGGAGCCGGCCCTGATAGGAATTATATCCTCAATAGAACAGGCAACTGGTACACTAGCATGAATCTAAACAGTCAAAACCCTATATTCAAAATTGATACTGCCCCACACTGCATCCCTAGACTCTTGCTAGGGAAAGTCAAAGAAAAACCTGAGAATGACAGACATGGGGGTTATTTCCCAGATAGAAGAACCAACTGACCTGTGTGTAGTACCAATGCCTAATGGCAAAATTCCCCTTGCTAAAGAATCTCTACATTAACTACATTCACCACTCTGTTTGGAAGTACTGTTTCCATTATAANGACTAACACGGCTACCCCTCTGATACTGTTTCCATTATCTTTCATTTGAGAAATCTTCAGCACCAGAACATTTCCAAAAGAGAATCTGTCAGATCATGTTGCGTTTGCCTGGCATCTTTGCCATATAGATGATATGATGATATATGGCAGAGATAAAAGTGAACAGGATGGGCAACGACATACAATTTTATGCTTCCAACAAGCTGGCCTCACTGCATGAGAAATGTGAGTTTGGAAAGTAGCAGATACGATTTACAGGACATTGTGACGGGCGCTACCTGATGCTTTGTGGACCCCTGCGATCCTAGTACACCCCACCCCATGAAAGGAGCAGTAAAGATAGGTCCTACATGACTGCCTAGAAAGGCTGCATGGAAGCAGCCAATCAGAGCCCAGAATACTCAGATTAAAAAGCTGCAGGGCCTGAGCAGATCAGTTTGTGGCTGGGACAAGATGGTTGACGAAGGAGCTTAACTGGCAGCATTTATTGGACCTAAGGAGAGAAGACCTTAGAACTTTAGTCTAAGGTAGTGAGTGGAGGTGAAGGGACCAGGTGGGGAGAAGCCCAGGGAATGTAGCAGCAACTAATTAAAGGAAGATATGTGGATGCTATTTATAGAGTCCCTAAATTGGAACCCAGAGTAGTGGGTGGGCCCAGGTTCCCCCACCAGCAAAGCAGCCTAAACCCTGGGAAGGGGCAAGGCTGCTTTAGAAGCCTAAGCAAAGGACTAGATTTAAAGAGCCAAGAAGTGGGACTGAAGACGCAGGTGAGAACAGACAGTTTGGTGAACTCTTTGCTATCCTGGAAGGGGTCCATTTTTTGTGTGTGAGTTGGCCAGAGGGCTGAACCAGTGAAGACCTGCCTAGCAAGACTGGCAACCCACAGGGGTGCCAGGAGTGGGGAAAAGTACAGTACCACACCTGGCTGCCAGGAGGCACTCAGGAGGTGAGTGCCCTGTCACAGACATGTACTTAGCAAACAGGGAATTCAGACAGATTCAGGCAAACTGAAGGCATTACTCACTTTACCTGAACCAAAGATGTTTCTGCTGTAAGAAAATTCCTAGGCATGACAGATCATTGAGGGAAATTCTTACCAAATTTAGCTCATCTATCAAAACCCTTAAGATATCTCCTTAATGGTCACAAGAGGTGGATCTAGGATAGCCCACAACAAAAAGCACATTTAATAAAATAAAAACTACTGACATCTCCACCTGTTTTGGCACAATATTCAATAAACTAATCAACAGTGGTCGTAGCTGTGGATGCATCTTCATATAGTTTAGGAGCAGTATTCAAACAAAAGCAATCAGAAGGAGACCAGAGACCTATTGCATTCATATAAAGAACCCTCACAGAAACAGAGCAGTGGTATGCTTAAGTGGAAAATGGAGTTTGGGCCTGTGAATGGCTCAGTGCATATCTGTTTGCTTGAATTTTAACACTGCAACAGACCACAAGCTCTTGGTTGCATTATTGGGTTTGAAGCCACTGGCTGACCTCCCACCTAGGATTCAAAGAATTCGACTATAGCAGATGTGCTTTTCTTTCAACACTGAACTCATACCTGGAAAAGCATTCATATCAGCAGACACTATCTAGAGCCCCAATTAAGCAGCTACCAATGGAAGAAGAAAAGGCTTTAGAGAAAGATGTCAAAGTCTACATTGATCTTGATCTGGCATTAATTCCAGCATCTGCCAGCTGACTTCAGCAAATCAGAGATGAACAACTAAAGGATGAGATTTGCCAGAAACTGACTCAACTCTGCCAGAGAGGGGCGGGATTGAAGGAATCAAGTTCCAACAGACATCCTACCATATTGGTAGAATGAAAATGATCTTCACATGGCTGATGGCCTGCTTCTGAAAGATGGTGCATTCTTATCCCCATGGTACTCCAGAAACAAATGCTTTCCAAAATCCATCAGATACATCAAGGTATAAACAAGTGAAGGCATGAGCACAACAATCTGTATGGTGGCCCAGTCTGGATAAGCAAAGTCAGACCTTATTAGAAGGCTATGAGATAAGTAATAAGGGGGGGGAGGGGAGGGAAGGGAGGGGGAACCCACCAAAACCGTTACTCTCTGATAAGTTACCTGACAGACTTGGCAGCGGCTAGCCACAGATTTATTTTCCTGGAAAGGACACGTACATTACTGGAGTCAATTACTTCCCTAAATATATTGACTTGGCTGTACTTACAGACTTTCTCGGCACAGGTCATCCAGAAACTAAAGTCAGTATTTCCAAGGCATGGAGTTCCTGAAGTGCTCATATTTGATAATAGGTCTCAATTTACCTCCAATTCCTAGCATTTGCACAAGACTTTGATTTTGAACATCGCACTAGTAGTCCACATTACACCCAGAGCAATGGGAAGTGAAGAAAATAGTGCTGACTTTAAGATGACTTCTACAAAAATCAGTGGACCCACATAAAGCACTCCTGATATCAGTTAACAGCACTTATCTGGCCTGTCTCCAGCAGAACTTCTGATGGGAAGATGACCAAGAATGCCTTAACCTATGGCACCAAAATAGCTAAAACCTAAGTGGCCTTACCTGAAGGAAATTAAAAAATGGGATGCTGAAGTAAAAGTTTGGCAGCAACAAAACTTCAGTGTTTGACACAGAACTAAAACACTACCTGAGCTGAGATCAGGGGACAGTGTTTGGCTCAAAAGCTGGAATTGTTTGGAAGTTGGCAGAAATTCCCAGATCCTACCTAGTGGAGACTCCAAAAGGCTGCCCCAGAGGAAATCAGGTTCATTTTCAGTATTTGCCAACACAATAAAGAGAAATCTGAGACCTTCAGGTATTCTGTCAGAAATTAACCCTCTCCACAGCGAACTCTATGCACAAACTTAGCTGAAGTGAGAATAATGGTCTGGAAGACTGATCAGACCCCCCTCAAAGATTTGATCTTTTAGAATACTGCTCAGGACTATTTAAATGCAATTGGTAAGGGGACATAGTAGTATAAACAATTTTAAGTAATTTGAAGTTTATTTTAAAGGGGGGGTACATTGGTTTATAATTTAAGTTTTAATATTTTATTATAAAGAAAAGGAGAAGTGGTGTGGTTATAAAGTTCCTGGTTCTCCACAGTTACCATCGGGGAGGACTAGGATGTGTTGCAGCAGGGAGCTTAATAAATGTAGGAACTTCCCGGTTAGAGAGTTCTCTAGTTGGTGCTTAAAGCATGGCTCTTTGTGATTTATGTCTGCACATTACAGGTAGCACTTGCCAAATTTTTCCATGGATCAAGTTTGCTGCTAATAGAGGACTGAAAATATCTGCCTCCTCTCCACCCCACACCAGTTTCAGAATGTAATATGGAAATTTACTTACAGAATAGGCTTAGAATAGTCCTGTCCAACTGTAGAAGGGGTAGAAAGAGGAAAGGAGCATCCCCCTTTCTTCTACCCCTCTAGGGGTGGAGGCATATTCCTTGAACTTCTAATAGTTGGGTCTGGTTGAGATGCACTTGGTGGAGTACCCAAAATAGGAATGCAAAGATGGCTGTATGCCACCTTTATACTCTCCACACACACTCCTTTTCCTGGGGTCTACTGAGAGTTGGTTCAGTCCCCAGTACAAGTTAGAGCAGCCTCAGGGCTGCTCTAATTTATACTAGCTGGTATTAACCCCAGAGGGATCACAAGAGACAGCAGTGCTTTAGCCCCTCCACTGCCCTATGCTGGGATCTGCTAGAGATGGTGGCACAGAGCCAGCAATATCAGCTCTGCTGCACCACATGGGGATATCTCTTTGCACCACCAGAGGAGTGCAAAGTGGCTGTATCAGAACCAAAGATCTGGCCCCTTGAGTGCAATGATTACTTAAGGCTAGTGCTGACATAATAAGCCTACCCCCAGTCATAATAAATTTAACACAGACAAATGTTATCAGCTATGCTGGGATAGTTCATATAGTGAGATTATCCAAGCACACAGTCACTAATGTCCTGTGATTGAGCAGATATGAAAAGATCAAGACAGAAGGATAATACTAATAGCCAAGAAAATGAAATGTATGAAGAATATTGTTTGATTATATGATGTGGGCTAAACAAGAATTGAGTGTAAATTATATTTACTTCCTAGCTCCCCCAGAAATGGCTAGAGTTCTCCTGAGGCTATGATAGAAACCAGTGATCTAATAGAACTACCAGAATTAAGGCAAATCCAAGTGAAATACTGCCATCAAGTGCCCATTTTACATCATCACAGAACAAATTGCTTCAGCAGCAGCACCAGCCTAAGAATACTTCTTGTCTGTATGCAAACAAGCGCAGAAGCATGGCAACTCTAACACACAAATCTATTCAGAGCAAGACATAAAATAGTTAGTGTATGGACCAGATTCTGATCTCATTTACACAATGTTAACCCAGTGACACCACTGCAGTCAGAGCGATGATTTACACAGGTGTAACTGTAAAAAGCAACAAAGAGTGCTGTGGCACTTTATAGACTAACAGACGTATTGGAGCATAAGCTTTCGTGGGTGAATACCCACTTCGTCAGATGCATGTAATGGAAATTTCCAGAGGCAGGTATAAATATGCAGGCAAGAATCAGTCTGGAAATAACAAAGTTAGTTCAATCAGGGAGAGTGAGGCCCTCTTCTAGCAGCTGAGGTGTGAACACCAAGGGAGGAGAAACTGCTTTTGTAGTTGGCTAGCCATTCACAGTCTTTGTTTAGTCCTGAGCTGATGGTGTCAAATTTGCAAATGAACTGAAGTTCAGCAGTTTCTCTTTGAAGTCTGGTCCTGAAGGTTTTTTGCCGTAGGATGGCTACCTTAAAATCTGCTATTGTGTGGCCAGGAAGGTTGAACTGTTCTCCTACAGGTTTTTGTACAGGTGTAACTGGTTCTATATATGTGCCTGTGTACATATAAAGTCTATTCCTTTTCTTGATGTCCTAAAAAAAGATTTCAAATCCATGGGCTTGATTGAGACCTAGAATACCTAGCCCAAGGCTGCAACCTGTGGCAGAGGAAAGTTCACCCATAGACTTTAAGATCAGAAGGGACCATTATGATCATCTAGTCTGACCTCCTGCACAACACAGGCCACATAATCTCACCCACCCACTCCTGTAACAAACCTCTAACCTATGTCTGAGTTACTGAAGTCCTCAAATCGGGGTTTAAAGACCTCAAGGTGCAGAGAATCCTCCAGCAAGTGACCCATGCCCCACGCTGCAGAGGAAGGTGAAAAACCTTCAGGGCCTCTGCCAATCTGCTCTGGAGGAAAATTCCTTCCCAATGGGGTTGTCCCATTGCAAGGCCCCCACAAAGAGCTGTACTAATTCAGAGCATCCCCTAAGCAGCACCTACTAGTAGGGCTCCTATGAAGCTCTGATCACAAATTAAATTAGCTCTCCCTAGCAGAACCCCTGCAAAGGGTGGAGGTAGAAACATCACCTACACTCCACAAGGTATGAATCTCCCTAGGCATAGCTGCCCCCGCTGAGAAAGGCGATGCAACCTATCCCATCAGGGAGATATCAATCCCTTAACATTTTTCTTTCTGGCTTTATGATCATCCTCATTACCAGCTTGCACAAAATAAGGCTAAACATTGGTCCAGTGTCCACATCATCTCTTTAGAACATTAAGCATTATTTTCTCTTCATCTTATTATTTTTTATTTATTTAAAAGCACTCCTAGTACCAAACACGTATAAGTACAGGGTGCTTTACAATCACTGAATAAACCAAGTTCCCTGCCTCAGAGCTTATAGTGCAAAAGAGATGAACAAAACGAAAGATGGGACAATATAGCAGGGAACAGAGTGCACAGAGAGACTATTAATGAGAAGGAGAAGGGAGAAAGGATTCTTGGATGGAGTGGTGTCGAAAGGCAGAGAGAGAGGAGTCTTTATGGACAGAAAATGTGTGATTGTTCCAAGTCCAGGAAGCAGCATGGTATAAAATGGGAAGCTGAGAAGGAGAGAAAGGGAACAGGAAAGTTGAGAGATTGGGAGAAGCATAGGAACTGAGTGGAATAGGAGAAAATGAAATTGGAGATTAAAGCAAGAGCAAGATTATATAGAGCCTTGTTGGTGAGGACAAAATAAAGTGAGACCCTAATGTAGGCAGGAGGAAGATTGTGTAGGGTCTCTAGGTGAGGACTAAGAGCCAGAATATGATGTGGCAAGAGAAAGGAAACCAATAAAGCTTTCCAAATGATGTGATCAGAGTGATGGAACCAGGAAGATGATTTTTATCATCAGGGACTGGGATAAACTATTGTTAGTGTTTTTAACTAAATATTTATATACTGACTGGCATTAGAGGGCTGTTGTGTTGTGTGCTGTGCACTCTTAGAAAGACAAAATGCAAATCCTCCAGGGCAGGGAATCTAAAAAACTAGAGGGAAAATATGACAAGCGTGCCAGAAAAGAGGTTACTGTAAATCAAGGTAAGAGAGACCCTTTTTCCATGCCCTGGTTATAGTAATTGGGACAGTGAAGAGAGGCTGGATTTTGGTGTTGATAAAGAGGAAGACAACATGAGATTTAGCAGGAGCCCAGATATCAAAAAGAACTCCTAAGCAGAAGATGAGCCCAATAATGTTTGAATTCAAGTCAAACCTTTGAACTCACAATGGCAGAGTGAATTCAAATTTATGCTAAACAAGTGTATCCATCCATACTCCCGACTCAAATGTTTGTCCCATTATTTAGTCTTTCTTGGTCAGACCGTATTGCCGCTAACCCACCAGCTATGAGTGCCTATGACTCTTGGTCAAGAGCAGCTACTTACAGCAGGGAGCCAGCTACAGTCCACATAAGAATAATAGACATAGTAGTGTTTATATCCATTTTGCAAGCCTCCAAGTCAACAAAAAGACAAACAGCTGCTGGTAATATGTTTTTAGCTCAGAAGTAGATCTACTGCTTTTCACTTTTATAGCCCTTGGTTCAAGTCCCAGCAGCAATAGACTACACACAGTGGCCAAATTCTTCTCCTGTTTACACTAGAGTAAATACAAAGCAAGTTTATTGTTTCAGTGGAGTTACTCCAGGTTTACACTGGAAGAACTGAGAGCAGAATTTGGCCCTCAGCCTCTACAACATACTCCAATGCAATAGAACCAAGTAATTCCTCTGTTTGCATTAACTACCCCCAACCCCCAGTCACTGCTATAGCTATAGTGTGAATCCAATCCATTATGGTTTGATTCTGACTATCTTTTCTGCAGCTGGTTTGGGCAGCTTTGGAAGTTAATTTTCTTCCAATGGAACTTTAAAGTAGTTAAGTGTTAAACTGTGTAAAATAAATAATCCATCACAAATAATTGAAGCTGCCCCTAGAGGAGTTAGATAGTATTAGACCCTGTCTACACTGGCAAGTTTTTGTGCAGTAAAGCAGCTTTCTGCACTGTAACTCCCAAGGTGTACACACTGCCAAGCCACTTAGTGCACAGAAACTGCACAGTTGCAGTGCTGTAAAAAAAAGACCCCGACAAGAGGCGTACAGCTTTCTGCGCCAGGGCTACAGTGCTGCGGTGCCAGTGTAGACACCGTGGTTGATTACAGCGCTGAGATTGGCCTCTGGGAGGTGTCCCACAATGCCTGTTCTCACCTCTCTGGTCATCAGTTTGAATTCTACTGCCCTGCCCTCAGGTGACCAACCGTCATCCCCACCCCATAAATTCCTTTGGAATTTTGAAAGTCCCCTACCTGTTTGCTCGGTGATGCGTGCAGTGGTCTCAGCGCATCTTTCCAGGTGGCCATGCCTGCTCTACGCACCAGGCGATCCCCCGCTTGAAGCAATGCTGAGCTGCTGAACCTCATCAGCATTTGGGGAGAGGAGGCTGTCCAGTCCCAGCTGTGCTCCAGCTGTAGGAATTATGATACCTACAGACAGATTTCACGATGCATGACAGAAAGGGGCCATGACCGGGACACACTGGAGTGCAGGGTCAAAGTGAAGGAGCTGCGGAACACCTACTACAAGGCACATGAGGCAAAGCGCTGCTCCAGTGCTGCACCCACAAGCTGCTGGTTTTACAAAGAGCTGGACGCAATACTCGGTGGTGACCCCACCTCCACTGCAAAGACCACTGTGCATACTTCGGTGGCTCGCGTGCCAGTCGAGAGTGGACCAGGCCGGGAGGAGGAAATGTTGGACGAGGATGTGGAGGGAGAGGAGGCTCCAGAGGCAGAGGATGACTGGGAGGTGTGATGTTATTGACGTAAACTGTGACCATACAGATCATTGTTGTAACCAGGGTCCTATGGTTGCACCAGGTCTTGTACAGAGGAGGTCAAGTGGGGTATCTATGGAAAGGTTGTAGTTTGCTGGTTATATTATGCTGTCTGTACGTGTGTATCATTTTTGTATTTGAGGTTATGAATATTGGCTATGTACTTGTATCCCAATGTGTTTGATTCTAAGTAGCCTCAGTGAAGCATTTGGTCAGCTTCTTGAGAAAGGACTATTCTCAGTAAGTGCCCAATCAAGAAACACTTAACTGACAATGGAATTTGGGAGGTGCCAATCCACATCTGAGCTTTCCTGGGAACGTTCAAACTAACATGTAAACAATGGCATTGGCCCGCAAAAAGCTGAATCATTCATGGACATGTGACTTGCCTGTTGGCTACAAACTCCATCTTGTTGCTGTGACTTGGCACAAAAGAACAAAGGGGGTTCCACCCACAAGAGAGAGAATATAAAAGGCCCTGGAAGCCTCTCCATTTGGTCTTCAGCTGGCATAAGAGATGGCCTCTTCACCCCAAGGAAATGCCTGTAAGAAACTGGAACAAAGGATGGTAACTATGGGGGTGTCTTAGTGATTGCTGGACCCAAACTAGGAAGGAGTCCAGTCTGTGAAAGAAGCTTATTGAAATATCTCTGGGGGTGAGATTTCATCTGTAATCAGTTTCTTAAATGCATTAGGCTTAGACTTGTGTGTTTTGCTTTATTTTATTTGGTAACTTACTTCTGTCATTACTTGGAACCACTGTGCACAGCTCATTGCTTTGAGACACTGGTAGTGATTTTAAGTGAGTTTTAAGTGTGGTGGCTGGAGAACAGACAAAATGGTTACTGATTTGTTATTTTCTGTTTGTTTATTTTGGGTGAGGGAAATTAGCACAACAAAGCAGGAAAATGACTACCAGTGAGGCAGCTACAAAACTAGAGCTGGCCATACTGGAAGCACAAGAGAAGGCAAAGGACCGTGAGTTTCAAATGAAGCTCAAAGAAGCAGATGCAGCCAGGGAGGAAGCTGCTCACAAAAGAGCCCAGAGGCTAGCACAGCAAGATGCTCAGCAGGAGAAGGAAAGAGAGAGGCGGCCAGCTCTGGAGTTAAAAGACAGAGAAATACAGGCCCAGATTGAGGCCCAGAAGCATGAACTGACTGTTATGGAGTGGAAGAGACAAAATCCTTCAGCAGCTAGCTCCACTTCCCCAAAAATCCACAAATGGGAACAGTTATGTCCGCAGTATGATGAATCCAGTGATATTGCTGAATATTTCATCACCTTTGCGAGACTGTGCACCCTCCATGCAATTCCTGAAGATCAAAAGATGACCACATTGGTAGCAAAATTGACTGGGAGAGCTCTGGACATATTCAATAAGATGCCAATTGATGATGCTTCAAACTATGGTAAATTTAAGGAACTGGTTTTAAAACCGTTTCAGATTATACCTGAAACCTACAGGGTTAAATTCAGGAGTCTTAAAAGGGGATCTGGATTAAGTAATGTGGCTTGTGTAAATGAAATGAAAGATTTGTTAGACAAGTGAGTGAGGGGGAAAAAGCATTACAAGCTTTGAAGGAATGTGTGACTTGGTTACTCAGGAACAATTCCTGAATATGTGCAGTGATGATGTAAAACAGTATTTGTGGGACAAAAAGGTGGATGCAGTGAGTGGATTGGCTGAGTTTGCAGACTCTTACGAGCAGTCACAAGCTACAGTTAAACATAAACCACTGGCAGAAGGGTACAGGGTGTCATCAGACATCACCGGTGTGGTGCTCTGCTCTGTTCAATGTTGATAACAGTCGGCTGTGTGCGTGTGTTCCCTCTGTGTGCTGCCCCGGCTCTGTGCAGATCACTGACACAGCAGACCCCGAGAGAACCCCCAAAGACCACAGACTCTGATAAGGTACAAAGGCACCCGGCCAAGTTTATTGTCAAACGAAGCACAGTAATAGTTTCCCGCAGACTCTACAGGACATACTACGAATATGTGCACCCTGACAATGGATGCAGCTCAGTCAGTGGCGGGACTCTCCACTGCCCCCTAGACTGGACAAAGACATCCACTCAGGGATGCATTCTTATACACAGGTACAAACAAGTTACACATCACTCCTGACGCATTGAGGGACAACCCCTCTAGCAGTAAGGGGTCCTCTAGTAAGTAAGAGCCTCGCCTGACTCTTAGCAGGTTAATTGGAGTCAGGTGTTCTCATTAGCCTGGAGCAGCCCCTGCTCTGGTCACTCAGGGAACAGAAAACTGCTTATCCAGTGGCCAGTATATCTCCCTTCTACTACTCTGCTGTTCCCAACTGGTCTGGGTCTATCACAGTGGTTACCTTATTTTACAATCCATACACTCATGCCCCATCTGTCCCTTAGTCTGCACTTTCCCTCATATGACTGATAGACAGATTTTATTATCCAACTATTTTTAGTCCCCTATGGTGGGCCTGGGAATGTTAGGCCCGGGACCTCGACTGAGGAACGTAGTTTTATAATTGAGTCTTTGAGGCACTCCCAAATAATTAATATATGTAAGTAATATGGCTATGGTGTATATATTTGTAGTGTATACGGGCATATATATATAGTATGTATGTGTACATATAACAGCACTTTATATCCAAGCATAACAATTCTTTTCCAATCTGGTGTTGTAGTTTGTCCCTTGTGGTACTGCAGATAGCAACCTACTTTTATTAGGGCAATTACAGTTACCATCTGTATCATTATTAGTAGTAGGCTGAGTGTTTTGAAATACTGGGATAGGGATTGTGATAATGTGTCCCACAATTCTATGTAAATGAGAAGTAAAACAGAAATTTGGAGTAGTGATACTACCACTGAGGCCTTTATATATAAATATATTGTAATTAGTTACTGTCCATTCATGTTATAGATTATCCTTACTGCTGGTTGTCACCCTAATCATCACTGGGCAGGAAACAGAAGTGGCAAGTTTCTCTGTTCCATTGGTTGAACTGCTCTGTGATACACCAGTAGTTGACGTAGATCCAGTTGTTTCTTAGGGATGCTGTCTTTCAGATAATCTACTGAATGGACAGTAACCAATTTATCAAATATTGCTGTGTCAGGATGTAGTATTGGTATCAAGACACTGAACAAGATTGTTTTGAATAGCATGTGCCTTAGTTAGGCTACAGTGTCAGTAACCCAAATTATGACTGGTACTAACAGGGAATTTGTTTCCCCAATTTGTAGTTACTGTGTAACTTAATTTCTTTACCAATTTGTTTTTTCCTTGCCTTCATGTTGTTTGCTGCCATTCATTTGTTAATTTTTACCTGTGTGTTGGTTAAACAGTTTAGCAATATTATGCATATTGTAAATGATATAGAGCAATAATACAGTACTACAGCAATAATAGTTGCTTTTACACAGTAGCCAAATTCAAATTAACTGACAGGAATTTCTAGCTGATTGCCAACTTAATTGTTCATATATGGTAGATTGAAGTGTATTTGACCAGTCTCTTATTTATAAAGCACTTAATTTTTCTTTTCTTGATGCTTGGGGGGTTTCTTCATAGTATACTGATACGATCTGTTGTTTTTGTGGTGTGATATCTTCTGTGTCTTTGTTCTGTGGGAGCAACTTAAACAACTTTTGTTAGTTAACATAGTAAAGTTTTTTGTTTGTTGTTTTTGTTTTCAGTAACCCAAACGTAATACAAAGTTTAACTTAGTTTGTTTACAATGTAATAGGGACAATGTAATAGGGACCGAGTCTTTTATAACACAAGCTATACTTTTGCAATTGTTGTACAGGTCTGTCGCATCTTACGTGCATTTAACATGCGTGATTTTACGTTGTCGGGGGGGGAAGAGAAAAATAGCAATTTAAATACTGTTTCTGTAGTGCGGGCGATTCCGCCCGCCATTACACTCAATGTAATTTTGACTATACGTGGTTTTCGCTTTACGCGCTGACTGTGGAACGTAACCCCAGCGTAAGATGAGGCAGACCTGAATAGACATTCATTTTCATTTGAGGTGTATTACTAATATTTTATACTAAATGTAATGCTTAACTGCTCAAATAAATGCTCACAATCTTCTGTGAGAAGGTGTATTGCTTTTTTCCCCCATACTGAACATTCTGTGTTAGCAAAAGAGTCAATAACATAATTTTTACCAAGCTTTTTAGAGTTAATTTCTTGTGATACCTATTTCACTCTTGTTAACTGTTTAGAAGCACAAACTTTAACAACCACTGCTTCCCATTAACATAACATAACAACATAACAAAAGAAAAGCGTATAAAATTAAACCAACTATAAAATTAAACCAAAATAAATTTTAAATACAGGTCCATGCAAATACTTTGAGGGTATTAAACTTTCATGATGCTTTGTTGTGTTTGGGAGCCAAAGGTGGAAACCTGTTGGAAACGTGGAAACCTGTTGAATTTGTTTGGTTAGCTTTATGCAAAAATTGTTATTTTTAAACATTTTTGCTATCACATTCTTATAACTATATTTAAAAGTTCAAACAAGTTTATAAAAAGCCCAAGTAAGAAATTGACATTTTGTTAATATTATCTTTACCTTAATGTTGAGGGTTTCCCCTTAAATTTTTTCTTTGAATAACAAATCAAAAAAGCTTAAAAAACAAACCAAAACTGTGATTAATAAAAGAGAATTCTTTTTGCTTGCAATTGCATTATTTGTTGAGGCAGGAATATATGTACATATATTTATAACTGAGACCTTGTTGAACTTTGAAAAAACACATGGTATTAATATTATGAGGGTTATACCCCAACCATAATATTAAAATAGTGTGGTACCACTTAATAAATAATTTTATATATATATAAAAATAATAAATTATATATATATATATATATATATATATATATATTATATATTAAATTATATAAATTATATATATATATATATANGTTATTTGCCACATTTCTTGTATGAATTTAGTAACTTAAGGCGTTTTTATTACTTTATATCAAACTTTATTTTAAAACTCGGCTATCTGGAAATAAGGAAAGCCCATGTTTCAAATCTTAGTGGTTAGGATTAGAAGCAGAGTCTGCATTTCTGTTGCTTGGCAACCATATCTTCAAGAAAGTTAGGAATAATTCCAGCTGTTGCATTCCTGAAGGGTTAAAATAATTAATTAACTGGAGTTATTTAAAGTAAAGATTTTACCTTGTTTTCTTTTTGTTTCTTGTTTTGTTCTGTTTTCAATTGCTTTATCTTTTGGAGGTTTCTGTAAAAACTATAACATTTAACTTTTAAAACAGAGAAAGAGTCGAAGTGAGGCGAGGCAGGGAAAAAGTGAGGCGAGGCAAGGTGGTTGAAGAGCTACCTAGGAAGATAGTGAGACTTGAACCAAGAGAGATTAACTCTTAAGGTACAGGCAGCAGCAGCAAGTTTAGCAAACTGATAAAGGATATAAAAGAAAACATACTGGTATGTAAAAATATTTGAGAAAGAAGGTTATATTTTTAGCTGAGTGTGGTTCCGTGGGTAAAAGCAGTTGGGAAACTGCACCCTGGGTTTTTATCCTGGCTCTGAGATGAGTGGGGGTAATTATCTGCTCTTGTAAAACCTGAATTTGTTCCCCCAGTGTCTTGTTTTTGTCTGCATGCCAAACAGATTGCAGGAGTGCCCTTTTTTTCCTGCAGTTAACTGTTTTTGGGCAACTCCATATGTTAATGCATCAATTTTAGGTGTTAACCTGCTCAATTTTAGTTTTTGACTTTGAAATTCCTTTTTATTCACTCCCCTGCGATTGAGTCGCAGCTCCTGTCTTGTAATGTGCTCTGTGAACTGTTCCATTTTTTCCTTCATTTGATTTATCAATTCAGTGAAAGTATTGTGTGCTACTTTTTCCATCTGTGCACTTACTTGTCCCGTTCTGACTGGCACCAGTCTAGGTCCCGGTTTAGGTTTTACCAGAACCTGGTTTTTATTTAAGGTGGTGGTTGCAATTTTGTTAGGGCCACCTTTTTCCATTTCTGTCCCCATTCTTCAGGCACAGGGTAGCTACCTGAAGCCTGCTGTTGACCACAACTATTTATAACAGGGGACGGCACATCTCTTTTTCGTAGGTTTCTTACAGCTGTTTTCAATGTTTTATTCTGTTCCTGTGCTGGTTGTCTCTCGGCTGTTTGCCACCCTGCAAGGGAGGTGGGAGCATTCCAGGGCTGTGTAGCTTCTTTTGATTCTTTTAACTCTTTCTTATTGTCAAACGAAGCACAGTCATAGTTTCCCGCAGACTCTACAGGACATACTACGAATATGTGCACCCTGACAATGGACGCAGCTCAGTCAGTGGCGGGACTCTCCACTGCCCCCCTAGGCTGGACAAAGACATCCACTCAGGGATTCATTCTTATACACAGGTACAAACAAGTTACACATCACTCCTGACACATTGAGGTACAACCCCTCTACGTAGCAAGGTACAACCCCTCTAGTAGTAAGGTGCTGCCTCTCACCTTGTACGTGTTGGTTCAAACAAAACAACTCTATCCATCATATTACCCTTTGCCCATGTCTTTAGGATGGGTCAACCTGTTCCTTGTTATCTGTGTGGAATGTGCAAGTATCGGAGTGTTCTGGTACCATCCTAGCATATGTTTATATCTCTAGTGTCCAGTACCTTTTAGGTATGTATATTTTTGAAACATCAGCCCTTTCCTTGCCAGCTTCTGTGAGCAGGGCCTGCCTCTGGGTCATAGCTTAACTTTGCTTTATGTTAGCAAGTTCTTGACCATTACTTTAGTTCAGGCCTTAGGCCTCATACCGGGCCTCTGATATAAGAGTTTATGTTTCAGGCCCTCATCTTACTACACAGGGTTGGTGGAAAGCAGGGTTTGCAGACTCTTTCAAGCAGTCACAAGCTGCAATTAAACATAAACCACTGGCAGAGGGGTACAGGGTTGGTGGAAAGCAGAATCATTGTTTTACCCCTGGGAAAAAGGAGGCTGGGCATTCACCTCCCCATTCCCCTGTTACTCGTCACAAATCTCCTGTACAAGCGGAGGAGCCCAAGAAGTGCTATCATTGTAAGTACACTGAGCACCTTAGGAGTAAATGTCCTTGGCTGAGTGGGAACAGGCAGCAGGTAATGCATAAATCTGCTGTTTCTCAGAGCACAGGGGTATCCCAGAGTGCTGCCTCTTTCCACACAGGATGTGTAAAGATTGCTTCTACACAGCCAAGCAGTGAGCATATGCATGCTGTTAAACTTAATGACAAAGTACTCCAATGATGGAGAGACACTGGTGCAGAAATTTCTGTGGTCAGGAGGGACCTGATCCAGGAGAAGGATGTGTTACCAGTAAAAATGGCAGAATTAGAACTGGTGGGAGGTTACAAAGTCCTTGCACCTTTAGCTAAGGTACACATGGAAACTGGTGATTTGCAGGCTGAACTGACTGTTGCAGCAGTGACACACACTTTTGCACCGTTTCTACTGGGGAATGATTTCTTTGATGTGGCAGAATCTGTCCCAGGGTTTGTTAGCAGCAAGTAGGAATCTTGTGCTGAAAGCTCCAGAAGGGAGGGTGGTCACATGTTCTGCTGGGAAAATGAGTGTCTCTTTAATTCCTCTGTAACAGTGCAAAATGCAGCTTTGGGGGAAGGGGCGGTCGAAAGCAGTTCCTGTAGCCCCAGGGGTCAAGACAAGTCCCTGCGGGAGGGGCTGGATAGAGCCAGCTCCTGTTCTGTTATCTCCCTGGGGGAGGAGAATGTTCCACCTTGTAACAGGGAGGCCATCCCAGCTGCTGACTGCCAGGAAGTTGCAGGTCAGCAGGGGACAGGTCCTGCCCTGGCGTGCACAGAGACATGTATTCCAAAGATGGAAGTTGGGGTCCTGGTGGGAACAGACCCCCAAGGACTCTGTAGCTAGAAGCAAGCCCAACCTGAGTGAAGGGTGGGGGGGGATTTTGCTGGCCATGAAGGGTCTGTCATAGCTGGTAGCTGTGAGCCCACAGCTGGACCAGGGTCACTTTCCCTTTTGGGGGACACAGGAGTGTCTGATCCAGAGGGGAGTCCAGAGAGGGAAGTCCAGATGGAACATGAGGGGTGACAGGAGGGTCTGCCCACCTTTTGTAGGGAGGCTTTTCCCCAGAAGGAGGGTGAAGAATCTGCATCTAAAATGCCAGACCCTTCACTTGTGGATCAGGTTTTAAGGGAAGACAGGGTCAGATTTCCTGGAGGGGAGAGTCCACCCAGCTGACCTGTTGGGAACAGAGAGTGGGGTAACCGAGGGGATCTTACCAATCCAAAGCACTCCATTAAAGAATGTTATTCCTGCTACCCTTTAAAAGATAACACTGTCTCTTCAAGGCTGGGGGAAGAAAAACTTTGCATTTGGAAGCTTCACAAGGGGGTGGGGCTCAACCCAAAGAAATTCCAGAGGGAGGGGCCGAGGGCAGGCATGGTTGCAGTGCACCCTTTCCTTGCCAAAACCTCAAACACATACCTGAATTAAGAGCCTTTTCCAGAGAGGCAGAAGAATCTGTATCTGAGCACCTACCATGGTACACAAAGGGATTGGGAAATGCACTAAACACTGGGCAAGCCAGGCTGTGTGAGTGGAATCTGTCATAAGTTGGCTGTTGATCCTGTGTCTTTTGCTACTTCATCTATGGGTCAAGACAAAGAAGTTAATAGATAATGTTTAAAAAACTTTTGTACATGCTCGGGATGGTGACAAAACAATCCCACAAGCATGCTGCTTTTCAGCTTATACCTGTAAACAGGCTGTAAGCTTGCACAGCAGCAAAAGCATAACAGACCTACACTGCTGTGTGGAAGAGGAAACTGAGGCACACCGCCTCATGGCATTGGTGGCTAAATGCCAAGACACCTACACTTTAACAGATATTGCTATCTGCATACGGTTTGCAATATTGCACTTGTGACGTTGTGCAGTCTATATGGTTTTATAAAAACATGATAATAAGTGAATATAATGTAACTGGAATATGCTTCATGCAAAAGGTCTCTTGTAAGGTATCATTACAAACCTTATAATCTACTGAGTGATCATCCTATTTGTATAAATGTACCACTCTTGTATCTAAAACTAGAAATATAAAATATAACTCTGAGGGCCTATTGTAATTATGCAAAGTGTGGGCCATTAATGGTGGTTTGGAATCTTGATGACTCCCATTAACCAGGACCATTGTCTGCAGATGGCTGTATTTACCTGTGAGTCTTCCTGTATATGTGTGTGCTGGCAAGTGGGTAATGAAGTNATATCTCTCTATCAGTGTTATAGAGGGTGAACAATTTATGAGTTTACCCTGTATAATCTTTATATAGGGTAAAACGGATTTATCTGGGTTTAGACCCCATTGGGAGTTGGGCATCTGAGTGCTAAAGACAAGCACACTTCTGTGAGCTGTTTTCAGGTAAACCTGCAGCTTTGGGGCAGGTAATTCAGACCCTGGGTCTGTGTTGAAGCAGACGGGTGTGTCTGGCTTCAGCAAGACAGGGTGCTGGAGCCACTGAGCTGGCAGGGAAAAGAGGAATAGAAGTAGTCTTTGCACATCGGGCGGCAGCTCCCAAGGGGGTTTCTGTGATCCAACCCATCACAGCACCCCAACATGTTTTCAGGCACCCAGAGACCAGGAACCCAGAACCTTGCTAGGACACCCATGAATGACATCATAGGGTTTATTGGTACTGGGAGGGTGTGTGACCAGAAACAAACAGGGATTGTACATGTACTGCCTCCGCCATGGACAGTGTCCAAGACTCTGGCAGTAAGTTCAGGAGGAGGGTGTGACGTTATTGACATAAACTGTGACCTATGGGTGCACCAGGTCTTGTACAGAGGAGGTCAAGTGGGGTATCTATGGAAAGGTTGTAGTTTGCTGGTTATATTATGCTGTCTGTATGTGTGTATCATTTTTGTATTTGAGGTTATGAATATTGGCTATGTACTTGTATCCCAATGTATTTGATTCTAAGTAGCCTCAGTGAAGCATTTGGTCAGCTTCTTGAGAAAGGACTATTCTCAGTAAGTGCCCAATCAAGAAACACTTAACTGACAATGGAATTTGGGAGATGCCAATCCACATCTGAGCTTTCCTGGGAACGTTCAAACTAACATGTAAACAATGGCGTCGGCCCACAAAAAGCTGAATCATTCGTGGACATGTGGCTTGCCAGGTGGCTACAAACTCCATCTTGTTGCTGTGACTTGGCACAAAAGAACAAAGGGGGTTCCGCCCATAAGAGAGAGAATATAAAAGGCCCTGGAAGCCTCTCCATTTGGTCTTCAGCTGGCTTAAGAGATGGCCTCTCCACCCCAAAGAAATGCCTGTAAGAAACTGGAACAAAGGACGGTAACTATGGGGGTGTCTTAGTGATTGCTGGACCCAGACTAGGAAGGAGTCCAGTCTGTGAAAGAAGTTTATTGGAACATCTCTGGGGGTGAGATTTCATCTGTAATCAGTTTCTTAAATGTATTAGGCTTAGACTTGCGTGTTTTGCTTTATTTTACTTGGTAACTTTGTTTTGTCTGTTATTACTTGGAACCACTTAAATCGTACTTTTGATACTTAATAAAATCACTTTTTGCTTATTAATTAACCCAGAGCAAGTAATTAATACCTGGGGGAGCAAACAGCTGTGCATCTCTCTCTCTCTCAGTGTTATAGAGGGTGGACAATGTATGACTTTACCCTGTATAAGTTTTATACAGAGTAAAATGGATTTATTTGGGGTTTGGATCCCATTGGATCCTGTCTGGGTGCTGGAGACAGGAGCATTTCTTAAGCTGTTTTCAGTTAAGTCTGCAGCTTTGGGGCATGTGGCTTAGACCCTGGGTATGTGTTGGAGCAGACTGGCATGTCTGGCTCAACAAGGCAGGGTTCTGGAGGCCCAAACTGGCAGAGAAAATGGGCTCAGTAGTAGTCTCGGCACACCAGGTGACAGTCCCAAGAGGGTCTCTGTGATTGAACCCGTCACAGGAGGTCAGAGATGCATGCAGCCAGGAGTTCTTTTCTACCCCGGAGGAGGCTAGCAAGTCACAGCAGTCGGATGTTGGCGAAGCGCAAACAGGAGAGGAGGCCCCTGGTAAGTGGATTTGATTTTGGGAATCACTGAAGCTAGTTGTTGGGGGCAGGAGGGTTGCAGAAAGCAGGCTTCTCTCTGTATGATGCACGTACCACCACATGCCTAGTCTGAGCGGCGGAACAGGCTGTTGATTGACTCCCTCGCTTCACGAGAATCTGCCTCAGAGATCTCCAGGAATCTGCCTCAGAGATCTCATGGAGATACTGGGCAATCCACTGCTGCATGTTCTTTGGCAGAGCTGCTTTGTTTCTTGCCCCATTACCAGTAACTTTCCCATGCCACTGTGCTGTCAGTAGGGGGGGAACATTGCTGCACACAGGCGAGCCACATAAGGGCCAGGGCGGAAGTCGCAGTCTTGGAGAAGACCCTCCCTTGATTCCCTGCTCACCCTCAGCAGTGAGATATCTTCCATAATGATCACATCCTGTGGAAAATGTGGAGACAGGAATGATTATCAGGCCACCCCTACACTGCTGGCTCTCCCCAAGAGCCATGTGCCCAGTGTACAGCAGGGTCCGGGAACACTGATTTCCCCTGCGGCTACTCGCCATTTTGGGGGTCTTGTGCCTCATGTGTGCTTGCCTGGGGTCAGCCAATTAGTGTCAGGTGTGTGAGTACTAGCTGTGTTTTAAATCACTGAATCAGTGTTCTGTGTGTTGCAAACAATACTGCTTCTGTAAAATGTTGCGTTTAAACTTTAGAGATGACCTTGGGAGCCGAGCCTCCCTCTTTGTTATTGGCAGCTGAATGTCTGCGAAGAATTAAAAAGCGGCCACGAAGACCTAAGGAGGACTTTCTACGTGACGTTATGATGCACTACATGGCTGAGAAACAGGAATTGAAGGAGTGGCGGGACAGCGAGAAGAGGGACCGAAAGGAGAATGCGGCACACCAGAAAGAAGCCACGGAGCAGCTCTTAAACGTTGTGGAGTGGCAAGTGGACACGCTCCAGGCAATACTAGCACTGCAAACAGGGGCGCCTCCATGGTTTTTGCTGCCCCAAGCACGGCAGTCAGGCGGCTTTTGGCGGCACGCCTGCGGACAGTCCGCTGGCCACACGGATTTGGCAGCGTTTCTGCGGGAGGTCCGCCGGTGCCGCACCTTCAGCGTCCCCGTCGCCGAATTACCGCCGAAGCCGCAGGACCGGCGGACCTCCCGCAGGCATGCCGCCAAAGGCAGCCTGACGGCCGCCCTCACAGCAACTGGCAGGCCGCCCCCCGCGGCTTGTCGCCCCAGGCGCGCGCTTGGTGCCCTGGTGCCTGAAGCCGCCCCTGACTGCAAACCAAGCAGCTCTGCGCCTGCCCTCCCCTGCAGCCGCTGTCGCAAAACTCTTTCCCATGCACTCCCCAGACACCGCCAACACACCCTTATCAACCTCCTGGCTCCAGTCTGTACCCACAGCATTCCACTCCTCCCCCGTCACAGGCCAGCACTGTGGACTCCCACTGCACTCAGCAGCCATCCGTCAGCAGTTTGGCCCTGCTGAAGTAGACTACCCGCTGCATTGTACTCCAAAGGAGAATGTTGGATATGATCCCTCGACATACACAAATCTGTAGTCGTCCCGGGACCCCACCTCCTCCTGGGACCTTCCCTTTCCCCCATCCCCCTCAGTGCTGATGTGTTTTTTTGTTTGACTCTCTCCTCTGGTTGTTTTTTAACAAAAGAATTGTGTTGGTTTGAAAGCAACCTTTATTCTACTAATTGAAAGCAAACAGATCCCTGCAAAGCAACAGGGAAGCCCATTTGTGCAAAGCCATCCACAATGTCACGCACGTTGCCCAGAGTCAGTCTTTTGGAGCAGGATGCAATTAATGGCCCTGCACACTTCCATCAACACGACTCCAACGGTCGACTTTCCCATTCCAAACTGGTTATCGACTGATTGGTAGCAGGGTGGAGTAGCCAGCTTCCACAGTGCAATCGCCACGCGCTTCTCCAACGGCAGGGCAGCTCTCATTCGCGTGCTGCAGGGCTGGGGCAAGCTCATCACACAGTCCCATGAATGTGGCTTTCCTCATCCGAAAGTTCTGCAGCCACTGCTCGTCATCCCAGACATGCATCACGATGTGATCCCACCACTCACTGCTTGTTTCCTGAGCCCAAAAGCACCGTTCCACTGTGGTCAGCACCTCCGTGAATGCCAGAAGCAATCTCGTGTTGTAGCTAGTACGTGTGGCGAGATCAATGTCACACTCCTCTTGCCTTTGTAGTTTAAGGAATAACTCCACTGCCACGCATGACGTGTTGGTCAGAGTGAGCAGCATACTGGTCAGCAGTTCAGGATCCATTCCTGCAGACCGAAGAGGTAGGGCACGCAGTACATAAACCATTGAAAGATGGCACCAAATGCAGACGGAAGCACAGGGATTACTGGGATGCGAAGCAGTGCATCACGGGGCATTGGGACAGGACCCAAGATGCCCTGCAACCCCCTCCACCTTACCACAAGTCTTAGCAGCATACCAGGAAGAGATGCTCTGTGGGATAGCTGCCCAGAGTGCACCGCTCCGAATACCGTTGCAAGTGCCACAAGTGTGAACACGCTAGTGCGCAGGCAGCTGACAATGTGAACACACAACAGCGGTTTCCCTTTAGCGCTCTCTGAGTGGCGCTGTAACTCCCGGTGCTGTAAATCTGCCAGTGTAGACATACCCTTAGATAGCTAAATGCATCTTTGTTTCTGACTTACTAACTGGTTGTATGTGTCTGTATATGACAGGAAGAGTCAACTTCCCCAGTTAGATGAGTCCTGCATGAATTGAAGTCAGTAGCTCTAAGATGTGTGAACAGAGATTTTTTTCATGCCAGGAGAGGCCACAACAATAAGATTGGACAAGGAATTCAGGAGTACGTAGCCTTGCCAGGCCTAGTAAAAAAAAAAAAAAAAAAAAGTTAGTTTATTTACTTGGTGACCCACACGTGAAATTGTCTAGTTTTTTAATTATGCTCTGCAGCATTTGCTAGTATATTGCATCTGTCATTACATTATGTTCTGCACCAGGGTCTATCTTTATAAGAACATCCTGTTCATTAATGTGGTTATCCAATCCTGCCTTTCACTGATTTTTTTGTTTTGTTTTTATTCAGCCTTCCTGGAATTATTCAGTTTAACTAGATGCTTGTTCTAAATGATGTCTTGCTACTACCAGCTGCTCATGTACCACTTTATCAAAATGTACTTGGAGCCTAACATTCAGGTTCAGAATGAGTCTCGCAAGGGTTTCCCTTTCAACTTCCTTTTAACACCCTATTTCTTCTCTGACCCTCCAAAAGGTCCATCTCCCTTATTGTCCAGTAGTCCTCCATCATTATGCCCAGGAATTTAATACAGGCCAGAATGTATGGCATTCAAAAGAAGCAGCATAGTGTTGCTATCAGAAGCTGAGTTCTAGGATGGGATCCTCCAAGACTAAAGAGAGCTAATGTAAACATGAACTATTGAAAGATTAGGGAGGAAGACTGTTCTACTTATTTTAGGGTTTTTGTAATGCTTATCACCAGAAAATTTAAGTGCTTTCCAGGTAACTTAGATCCAGCAGTTCCTAATGTATTTGTGAATGTATTTCGCTCAGAATTATTGTTAAACATGTCAAGGAAATGATAATCATAAAGAAGGGGATTTACCTGCAAAGTACTGTATTTGTACCTCTGTTCCTGGTACATTGGCATTTAATTGCTCTCAGGACTTTCCAGTTCTTCAAGTTTCCTTGCACAAAGGCTCTTCTTTTGTGCTAAAGAAATAGCTCTCCTTGCAAATACTTAATCTTAAGAGAAACATTTACTCTTTATGCTGCCAGACCAATGTTCCCTCTAATTTTTGACAGGCCGTGTGCACAAAAAATTTCTTCTGTGCAAATTGTTGTGCTTCTGTGCAAATTTTTGTGCGTGCAGTGTTTCGCCATTTGCGCGGGGTTTAGGATCTGTGTGCACGCGCACATGCGCACAGCTTAGAGGGAACAGTGTGCCAGACCCAGAGGATCAATATTACCCAACTACTGGTTTTGTGTGAGATTGTATTGCACTGATGACTGAATTGCCCACTGATGTCTACGCCTACTATTTAAAAAGACTTTTTTTAAAAAACAAAAATTGTTGATTTATTGAAATCAAGATTGAGTGCTAATAATTCATACCAGGAAATTGAGATTTTTAATACAGGTCATATCCTGCACCTCCCATTGAAGCAATATTAATGAATTTGTATAATTTATAACAGAAGCTATTGTCTTAGGGAGAAACTCTCACATCTGCAGAGGGCCAGCAATAGATCCAGGCTCTGAGACTCAGTGCCGCGGGGATGTGAATGGGTGGGGTGTTTTCTTTTTCTGTGTTTTGCAATATACACGTGCCCTAAGTCTTCCCTGAGGGAGCCTTTCACACTCTCTGCGGTCTCCCTACCATGTCCTGATTTCCCCACTTTATTGCAGCCTCCCGCTGCTCTTTATAGGGCAGTCGCCCTGATCTCTCCCATGAGATGTGGCTCTTTCTGTAATCAGTGTTGTAAATATTATTGGAAAATACAAAATATCTCATCTTAACCTATGTTAATCGTCTGTATTGCTGCTGCTGAAAGACCCATACTTCAAGAGCAATAGCAGAGAAGTACACCCACAAAAATGTTCTCCTTTAGCCCAAAACATTGGGCTTTTGCCAAGAAAAGTGACCAAATTACTACTTACCTACCTGGAATTATTTTGTATATTCCCCTGTATTGAGAAGTAGCTTCACTCCTTCCCGTCACCCTTACCATTTTCATGACCATGTAAAAATTTTCCACTGGAGAAAGTGGTTATGAAGAACTGTGTATATGGTAAAATGGTGAGATTCATGAAATTCCACAGCCATTATAATGATTAATGACTCATTTCTCACCAGTCCAAGTTTTTCAAAACTGTACAGGCCTGATACTGCACCTATTGAAGTCAAGACTAGTGCAGGGTTGGTAATGACAACCTTCTGCAGGATCAGGTGCTTAGTTTTCAGAGCAAATATTTTCCTTAGCAAAATGAGGAAATTTTACACCATTGAAAACAGTGGCCATGTTTTGTTTCTCACCTTTCCTTTGAGATGAATGCTAAACTATAGCACACAACAGTAAATATGTTTGTCCATGTACAGTTCTTCCCTGGCTCTTTCGAAAGCTCACTTTTTTGTTATTGGCCATTGCTGTGGAGTTATCAGCTGCACTGACAAAAACCCTGACCAGCAGGGACTCAGACAGAAAATAGTGGGCACTGATTGGATTTTCTACTGATTCTATAATTCTAGCAACCCATGAGCGCTCAGAGCAGAGGAGGATTGGATTGGGTTTGGAGATAATATATCTATGTCATGGCCTAACCTTCAGCTCCTTTGGTTTGAAGTCAAGGTGTCTGTATTCCTGTTGTGGTGGAATACCTTTTTTATTGTTTTATCTTAAGGGATGCAACAGACTTGAGTCAGTTTGGGAGGTTTCTTAGGAATAATAGAGTGGGCTAAGGCAACTTTTGTTCAGCATTATGTCAGCCAATCATGTTTACACCCAGCAGACAAGATGCTGTACATACTTTTTCTGGGCCACATTGACCACTAACTCACATTCAGCACCATCCCAGTTAACTCTGTATCTTCACAACCATGTTCAAACATATTCTATAGCATATACCAGACCCTAGAAGATGCCTTAAAAACTTTATGGATCAGTCACACTAAGTGGTTCAAACCCAATAAATGACTTTCTGCCCAGGCATCTCTTACTTTTATTTTTTTAAGTGAAGGTGCCCTCAAACATTCTAGCACACAAGCCTATATTAGTACAGCATTTTATACCCAATTTGTACCAATTTTGAATAAAAATTGGGTAGAAAATGTAAGCAGCTGTAATTGTATCATAATAATTAGTCTACCAGGTCTATGACCTGCAAACTGCGCCAATTTACATTTTCTACCCAATTTTTATTCAAAATTGGTACAAATTGGGTATAAAATGCTTCCAATTCAGAATGGTATTATTTTACACCCATTTGGCACTGATGTAGATAACTGCTTATGTGCAGGGCAACAGTGAATCAGTCTTTTAAGAATGGATATGATGACCAACTCCCTAGGAACAATTAGTCTTTGAGGTCAAAAATTCCACTTTTTCTAAAGAATCTAAATCTCAGAGAGGGTAATGGCTCCTGGTCTGTTTCAGTTTTACGGAACAAACAAGTTACAGTTTAGTGGAGTAAGATAAAAGAAAGAAATGTTTTCAGTGAAAGACATGAGACAGAGGCACAAAGCAATTTGGTCGATATTCCTCTCTCTCCTAAACCTAATCAGTCATATTTTTAGCAACTGCAGTAGGTGTGCTGGGTGGTGCAGAGATCATAACAAGTTAGGGCAGCATATGTGGCTCAAAAATAGATTCCCAAGAATTTTTTGAGTTAATTCTTATCCTACTGAGCACTTTGACAGACTATACTATAATGGCTTTCTATAGCAAAGATAACATATTTTATTCAGAATGGGTAAATTTTTTCAAAAGTGCCAAGTCCCATTTTCAAAAATGAAAAACCTAGGTCTCACAGGAAGTTGATGGATTAGATACTTTTGCAAATTTTACCCAAATATTCTAGAACAGGGGTCGGCAACCTTTCAGAAGTGGTGTGCCGAGTCTTCATTTAGTCACTCTAATTTAAGGTTTCGCGTGCCAGTAATACATTTTAACGTTTTTAGAAGGTCTCTTTCTATAAGTCTCAGAGTCGCAGCCGTGTTAGTCTGTATCCGCAAAAAGAACAGGAGTACTTGTGGCACCTTAGAGACTAACAAATTTATTTGAGCATAAGCTTTCATGGGCTACAGCCCACTTCATCAGATGCTGTAGCCCACGAAAGCTTATGCTCAAATAAATTTGTTAGTCTCTAACATGCCACAAGTACTCCTGTTCTTTTTTCTATAAGTCTATAATATATAACTAAACTATTGTTGTATGTAAAGTAAATAAGGTTTTTTAAATGTTTAAGAAGCTTCATTTAAAATTAAATTAAAATGCAGAGCCCCCCGGACCGGTGGCCAGGACCTGGGCAGTGTGAGTGCCACTGAAAATCAGCTCGCATGCCGCCTTTGGCACACGTGCCATAGGTTGCCAACCCCTGTTCTAGAAAATAAAATTGTAGCTGGTAAATTTGGAGACTATGCAGAGGTCTTGCAGGGGGCACATCAACCCCGATAGATATTTGCCTAGTTTTACAACAGGCTACATAAAAAATACTAGTGAAATCAATACAAACTAAAATTTCATACAATGACTTTTTTATATTGCACTCTATATATTATAAGGTAACATAATGTGCAGACATTAGACATGCATTTTATGTCATTTCTTGATGCATTAAAGCACGTTAATGAAGTTGAAGTTGTCATGGTGTATATGAGGTTGCAATGTAAAAATAGATTTTTAAAATGAGGAGTGGAAGCGGCGGTAGTGGTGACAGTGAAATTTGTAAGAAATTGAAAATGAGTGGAGAAAAAAAACATAGTCAGTTCTGCAAAAATCTATTGCTTTTGGATTCACATCTACAAATAGCAATCCACCTCAAGCTGTGTGTTTCCTTTGCAGAGAAACTCTATCAAACAACAGTATGAAGCTGGCGCATTTGCAATGACATTTGAAGACAAAACACCCTGTGCATGTGGGTAAGACCAGTAGAACTTTTTCAAAGAAAGCTTTGAGTCCCAGACTTGCCAGCTTAAAATGAAAAAAAAGCTTCAACTATTTCTACAAAAGCATTCGAAGCTTCATATGCTGTCTGTCTTTTTGTAGCAAAACCAAAGAAGCCATCCACAATTTCAGAAGATCTGATTCTGCCTGCCGCTGTGGCACTTGCAGAAAACATGCTTGATTTAAAAAAAAAAAAAAAGCAGCCGATACTCTCAAGAAAGTACCCGTATCAAATGACACCGTATTGGAGAAATTGGCTGATATTGTCTCTCAACTTAAACTTAAAATGGCAAAAACATTTGCCCTTCAGCTTGATGAGTCCACAGATATTAGTGGAGAAGCTCAGCTGATTGCTTAAGTTTGATGCCCTGAAACCACTGATCTTAACAGCACAAACTGTTTTGCAAATTATAAAGGCAAACTCAATTGGAGAGGCCATTTTTAAACTAATTGATTTCTTTTTCCTGGACACGATTTGAATTGAATTTATGCAAATTTGTCTGCACTTGATGGGGTCGCTGCATTGACTGGGAGAGTGAACAGACTTGTAGCTAGGATCAGGAAAGAAAAGCCTTCCTTGCAGTAGGTGCGCTGTATCATATACAGAGAGTCACTTGCTTTAAAAAAGATGGGACTTAGCTGCATGAAATTTTAAATGAGTCTTTCAAAATTCTCAGCTTTATCAAGTTCAAGCCACTCAATGCTCACCTGTTTCACATTCTTTGCGAAGAGATGGGGTCAGAATATCAGCTAGTGTTGCTTCACACACAGATTCAGTGGCTCTGAAGAGGGAAAGTACTTGACAGCCCTTGAATTATGCACAGAAGTTCACACATTTCTGATTTCATCCCCTCTTGCCTCTGTGTTTGACAGTATTGTGTGGTTAACTCAACTCAATGTGGAGAAAAACTTAATTGTTGCTGTCACTGCAGTACCTCCCAGAATGACAAGGCTCAAGTATCACACTGAAATATAAGTACAATATTTATATTCCAATTGATTTATTTTATAATGACATGGTAAAAATGAGAAAGTCAGCAATTTTTCAGTATGCTGTGACACTTTTTTGAATTTTTATGTCTGATTTTGTAAGCAAGTAGTTTTTAAGTGAGGTGAAACTTGGGCGTTCGCAAGACAAATCAGACTTGTGAAAGGGGTACAGGAGTCTGAAGAGGTCGAGAACCACAGCAGCCAAACCAGAGGAATTTTAGTGCTGTTTTAAGTGAAAAAGTCCAAAGTGCCCTTAACTATGAAGTTGCTACCACCATATTCACGATTTAAAAAAAAAATTCATCAACCCTTACTCTGTTTATATATTGCATTACTCTCCTCAAACCTTTGTCTGTCTTCTCTGTATAGATTGTAATCTCTTTGGGGCTGGGACAAGATCTTCCTATGGGCACGTCTACACTGGCAAAGTTACAGTGCCGGCAGTTACAGTGCCACTCAGAGAGCGCAGAAGGGAAACCACTGTTGTGTGTTCACACTGACAGCTGCCTGCGCAATAGCGTGTTCACACTTGGGGCACTTGCAGCGCTATTCGGAGCGGTGCACTCTGGGCAGCTATCCCACAGAGCACCTCTTTCTCTTTTGCAGCTAAGACTTGTGGTAAGGTGGAGGAGGTCACGAGGCATCCTGGGTCCTGTCCCAATGCCCCGTGATGCATTGCTTCGCATCCCAGCAATCCCTGTGCTTCCGTCCACATTTGGCGCCATCTTTCAACGGTTTGTGTACTGCGCACCCAGCCTCTTCAGGCTGCAGGAATGGATCCCAAACTACTGACCAGTATGCTGCTCGCTCTGACCAACATGTCACGAGTGGCAGTGGAGTTATTCCTTAAACTACAAAGGCAAGAGGAGTGTGACATTGATCTCACCACGCGTAGTAGCTACAACACAAGATTGCTTGTGGCATTCACGGAGGTACTGACCACAGTGGAACGGCACTTTTGGGCTCAGGAAACAAGCAGTGAGTGGTGGGATCACATCGTGATGCATGTCTGGGATGACGAGTAGTGGCTGCAGAACTTTAGCATGAGGAAAGCCACATTCATGGGACTGTGTGATGAGCTCGCCCCAGCCCTGCGGCGAAAGGACACGAGAATGAGAGCTGACCTGTCGCTGGAGAAGCATGTGGTGATTGCACTGTGGAAGCTGGCTACTCCAGACTGCTACTGATCGGTCGCTAACCAGTTCGGAGTGGGAAAGTCGACCGTTGGAGTCGTGTTGATGGAAGTGTGCAGGGCCATTAATCGCATCCTGCTCCAAAAGACTGTGACTCTGGGCAATGTGCGTGACATTGTGGATGGCTTTGCACAAATGGGCTTCCCTAACTGTGGAGGGGTGATAGATGGCGCACACATTCCAATTCTGGCACCAGACCAACTAGCACATTAATCGGAAGGGGTATTTCTCAATGGTTCTCCAGGCGCTTGTGGATCACCGTGGGTGTTTCACGGACATTAACGCAGGCTGGTCTGGAAAGGTGCATGACTCACGCATCTTTCAGAACACTGGCCTGTTCAAGAAGTTGCAAGCAGGGATTTTCTTCCCGGACCAGAAGTTCACCGTAAGGGAAGTCAAAATGCCCATTGTGACCCTGGGAGACCCCGCCTACCCCTTAATGCCATGTCTTATGAAGCCATGTACGGGGCAACTTGACAGCAGCAAGGAGCAGTTCAACAACAGGCTGAGCAAGTGCAGAATGACTGTTGAGTGTGCATTTGCCATTTAAAAGCCCACCGGTGATGCCTATATGGGAAGCTGGACCTTGCTGATGACAATATTCCTATGCTTATAGCCGCGTGCTGTACGCGCCATAATATTTGTGAAGGGAAGGGTGAAAGTTTCACTCAGGGCTGGACCGCAGAGGCTCAGCGCCTGGAGGCTGAGTTTGAACAGCCAGAGACCAGGGCTATTAGAGGGGCACAGCACAGGGCCATAAGGATCAGGGATGCCTTAAGGCAGCAATTTGAAGCTGAAAGCCACTAAATATTTTTTGCTATGCTCAGGATTGCAGTGCTTGTAATGCGCGGAGGTGATTGGTGCACATGATGCAAGAAGGGGGCTTAACATAATTGTATGTTGCTTCGCAGTGCTCATTTTGCTTTCACTTAATAGAATAAAGATTGCTTTCAAACCAACACAATTATTTTATTAAAAGACAACAGCCGGAGGAGAGAGTCAAATGAAAAAATTCATCAGCAGGGAGGGGGATGGGGGATGGGAAGGTCTCAAGAGGAGGAGGGGTCCCGTATGGCTACAGATCACACCCAACCCTAGACGCTGACTTCCCCTCTTTCCTGTGGGTGCTTGACCCCCGCTCTGCCCCCGGCCCTGCCCTTTCCCACCCCTTCCCCAAAGTCTCCGCCCCCTCCCTGTCCCTATTCCAACTCCTTCCCAAATCCCCGCCTCTTCCTCGCCTCCTCCCCTGAGTGCGCCATGTTCCAGCTCCTCCCTGCCCTCCCGGAAGCGTGCTAATGCTGCCAAACAGCTGTTAGCTGTTTGGCAGTGGCCAGGCGGGAAACGCTGGGAGGTAGGCAGAGGAGCGGGGATGCAGCACGCTCAGGGGAGAGGGAGGAGGAGGAGGAGGTGAGGCGGGGGGTGAGGGACGCTTGGCTGCCGGTGGGTGCCCACTAACTTTTCCCCATGGGTGCTCCAGCCCCGGAGCACCCACGGAGTCGGCACCTGTGTACCCAACCTTCTCCTTTGGCGTACAATGCAGCGGGTGCTGTACTTCAGCAGGGCCGAACTGCAGAGGGATGGGTGTTGAGTGCAGTGGGTAGTGGGAGTCCACACTGCTGGACTGTGAGGAGGGAGGAGAGGAATGCTGCGGGTAGAGACTGGAGCCAGGAGGTTGATAACAGTGTGTTGGCAGTGTGTGTGGGGGGCGCATGGGAAAGAGTTTTGCGACAGCAGATGCAGGGGAGGGCGGGCGCGGAGCTGCTCGGTTTGAAGAGCTAGTATCACCTGGAGCATGTCCACTTGGTGCTCCATAATGTTTAAGAGCCGCTCCGTGGCTTCTTTCTGGTGTGCGCGTTCTCCTTTCGGTCCCTCTTCTCACTGTCCTGCCACTCCTTCAATTCCTGTTTCTTGGCGGCGGAGTGCATCATAACCTCACAGAGAAAGTCCCCTTAGTTCTTCTTGGCCGCTTTCTAATTCTGCACAGCCGTTCTGTCACTGATAACAAAGAGGGAGGCTGGGCTCCCAAGATCATTTCTGTGAAGTTTAAATGAAACATTTTACAGAAGCAGTATTGTTTGATTCAGTGCTTTAAAACACAGCCAGTACTCTCACACCTGTCCCTAACTGACTGGCCCCAGGCAAGCACACATGAGCCACAAGACCCCCAAAATGGTGAGTAGCCGCAGGGGCAGGGTAAATCACTCTTCCCGGACCCTGCTGTACACTGGGCATGTGGCTCTTGGGGAGAGCCAGCACTGTAGGGGGAGCCAGATAATCATTCCTGCCCCCACACTTTCCAGAGGATGTGATCATTATGGAAGATATCTCGCTGCTGAGGGCAAGCAGGCTTCCACCCTGGCCCCTATGCGGCTCGCCTGTGTGCAGCAATGGTCCCCCTCCCCGTGACGGGACAGTGGCGCGGGAAAGTTACCGTTAATGGGGCAAGAAACAAAGCAGCTCTGCCAAGGAACCTGCGGCAGCAGATTGCCCAGTATCTCCACAAGAGTTTCCTGGAGATCTCTGAGGGAGATTCCCGTGAAGTGAGGGAGTCTATCAACAGCCTGTTCCGCCGCTCAGACTAGGCATGTGGTGGGAGACAAGCCTGCTTTCTTCAACCCTCCTGCCCCCAACAAATCACTTCAGCAATTCCCCAAATCAGATCCACTTATCAGAGGCCTCCTCCCCTGTTTGCGCTTCGCCAAGATCTGACTGCTGTGACTGGCTAAGCTCCTCCGGGGTAGAAAAGAGCTCCTAGCTGCATGCATCTCTGGCCTCCGAGTCATCCTCTGCCTCTGGGTCCCCCTCCCGCTCTTCGTCCAAGATTTCTTCCTCCTGGTTCGGTCCAATCTTGACTGGCACACGAGCCAACAAAGTATCCACAAGGACCTTCTCAGTGGAGGTGGGTTTGTCACGGAGTATCGCGTCCAGCTCTTTGTAGAACCAGCAGGTCATGGGCGCAGCACCGGAGCAGTGGTTTGCCTTCCGCACCTTGTAGTAGGCGTTCCGCAGCTCCTTCACTTTGACCCTGCACTCCAGTGTGTCCCGGTCATGGCCCCTTTCTGTCATGCATCATGAAATCTGTCCATAGTTGTCATAATTCCTACAGCTAGAGCGCAGCTGGGACAGGACAGCCTCCTCTCCCCAAATGCTGAAGAGGTTCAGCAGCTCGGCATTGCTCCAAGCGGGGGATTGCCTGGCACATGGCGCCTGCATGGCCACCTGGAAAGATGCGCTGAGACCACTGTACGCATCACTGAGCAAACAGGAAGGGGACTTTCAATTTTGCAAAGGAATTTATGGGGTGGGGATGATGGTTGGTCACCTGAGGGCAGGGCAGTAGAGTTCAAACCGATAACCAGAGAGGTGAGAACAGGCATTGTGGGACAACTCCCGGAGGCCAATCGCAGCGCTGTAATCAACCAGGGTGTCTACACTGGCACTGCAGCGCTGTAACCCCGGCGCAGAAAGCTCTACGCCTCNAGCATTGTGGGATAACTCCCGGAGGCCAATCGCAGCACTGTAATCGACCAGGGTGTCTACACTGGCACTGCAGCGCTGTAACCCCGGCGCAGAAAGCTCTACGCCTCTCGGTGGGGTGGGTTTTTTAGAGCACTACAACTGCGCAGTTTCTGGGCACTAAGTGGCTTGGCAGTGTGTACACCTCGGGAGTTACAGCGCAGAAAGCTGCTTTACTGAGCAGAAGCTTGCCAGTGTAGACAAGATCTATGTGTTGGCACAGTGCCTACACCAATGAGGCCCTGATGTGGATTGAGGCCTTTGGGTTCTGTAAAAATTCTAATCTGCTCAGCTACTGGAAATGTACGGAAACAATTTGATTTGCATAATATGGTCTAGCAAGACTGAATGACTGACTTTCAAAGCAAATTGAATGCTGCCCCATTACTCAACACTCCAGAATCCTACAGTGTTTTGTTTGCTGTTCCCTTGTGCTTAGAGTTTTGTGGTTAATGTAGTTTAGTCACATTGTGGCGGCAGGCTTGTTTTGAAGATTGGGACCTTTATTTACTTGCCAGAATTCTCCATCTTTTACTACTTACATTTCTGTATTTGTTGCCTAAGAAGCATTGAAGATGGCTATCAGTTCCACCTCCAATAGCTGTAGGCTGCCCATTTATATCAACTGCCATCCTTTTCTCCTATTCAAAGGTAAATCTGTATATAAGCACAAAGCTCAGGCAGAAGGTATATCCATTTAGCAGGACTTGTGTTTTTCTTTACAATTGTCTATATGTCTATCAGGACTCACAAAGAAAGTTAGTTTTTTGCAGTCAGTCTTTTCAAATAGCTTGATATCTTTCTCAGAGAGCACTGAAAAAACCTCCCAAAGGGGAAGGATGTTAAATGCATGCTTTTCAACAATTGTTGTCTTCTCTAGAGCATTAATCTCTTGTTTTCTCTTGTAACTGCTGTGAAGTGATGACTATCCATTGTGTAACAGCATCTGGCACCCTGCAATACTGTATGTAAACACATACAGGATTTCATTTGCTCATTTTGTTTAATAAAAGGAGATGATGGAATGTTAGCTACACCCATGTGGTATGAAAGTACTGGGCTGAACAAGGAAACGGAATGGAGCTCAGTGGTGCAGCTTTTCTCAAGGAGAAAGGGAGGCATGCAAATCATCAATCCTCATCTGAAATTCCTGGACCATAGGTCTGAATCTGAGCTCACTGATAGCAGTTTTACACCCATGTAACTCCACTGAATTCAGATTTCCCCAGACATAAGAAAGATGACTATGCAAGGAGTATGTATTTCCCAAATAACTTAGGTATTTTAAAATGTATCTCCATTCCTGTACAAAGCTTGATAAGGAAAAACTACAAATAAAAAGCTGTAGGTTCTCTTTTTGATATTGTTTTCTATTCATTGGATCTAATTATGTATCTGTCTTTGTAAAGGTAAAATTATTTGATTCTGTAGTCAATTCTCTCCACAATGGGTATAAATAGGCTAACTCACAGGAACACTAATGGAAGTTACGTGTGTATATGGAAGAGACAATGGGCCCTTCAGTTCAGTAATCCTTCCAGTTCCAAAAATGACTAGGAAACCAATAATTGTTTTTGAGACAGTCCCATTTAAAGGTGATCTGTATAGAAGAAAAAAAATGTTTTTGACTTTTAGTGTCTTTATACTGGATAAAGAAGAGCTGAAGGGGCTGGTGGAGGTGGAGACTGGTTGCTTGCTTTGACTGTAGAAACACCTGGGATCTATTCTTATGTACACAAAGTCCCCTTTACACTACACTCTGGGAGGCAGAGACTCCGTTGGTGTAAGTTGTCATATCAATTTGCAGGTACAACTACATTCACAGTGCATGCCACTTAAATGTGCAATTGCACACACTTGTACATTATCTCGGCCTGATCTTTTGAAAAGCAAGCCTTTTAATATCCTAGGTCTCTGGCTATTTTGACTATTTTTATTAGTCATTTGTTTCAATAGCTGCCAACGGATATTTCATATATTTTGATTGGCATTTTAAGACAAGCATCACAAAAGATTAAATGAGTGCTGCCTCTCAAAGATCTGGATGAGGAGGATTTTCTGTGCACTACATGCTTTCTGTGTGTGAGTGAATGAAGGCTATGTAAAAATACGTTTTGCTTTTGGATCACTCAGGAAAGCATTTTTCTTTTGTTGCATGCATGAATCCTTCTGTCATTTTAATAGGCTTGAAATTCTGCTTCACCCTGCCTTTATGTGCAGGGGGATGTTTCAAAAGAGCTAGAAGGTGGGGCCATGAAGTAACAGGATGGGAGTGGTCACAGGTAAACTTTAAGTAATAGAAACAGAATACTAGATAGATTAACGAAGTGCTGCTGCCAACCTGCCTTTTTGAACAGAGGTAGAAATCCCTGTCCAAGTTACACACATGGAGATGAAAGAAAACAGCAGTGCTCTTTCTGGGGCGGATGGATTCTATAATGCTTCATTTCAGGTAAGACTGATTTTTGTAGGGGGTTGGAAAGTAATTACTAGGCTTTTGGAATCTGCACGGAGAGAACAATTTCTGCTCTGCACCTACAAATATTTTACAGCACACTTGCAGACCTATCCTGCCAGTGTACAAGGCTCTTAAATAAAGGAACTGACCAGAACTGGCACACTTACAGAGGCTCCATTTACTGCCTTCCTTTGTTACCCAGTGTGCTGGGATAGCTGAGAAGTCTCTTGTTCACATTCAGCCTCCTGAATTCAGTGTGTCACCTGTGCTCACAGATCTCACCACTGACTTTTTCCACTATCTTCTCTGTGCAGAGCATCTCAGACTAAAATTGTATTCAGTTGTTATTAGGATTGTTAATTTACAGTGCCTGCTTTGATTGCAGCTGATGGCGTTGGAATTAGTCATCGCTGTGGTGCAAACAACTGCCCCGTCAAAGCAAGGAAGATTAATAGGAGGAAAGTATTAGACCCCCCCAAACTTTAACTTCTAATCAAAGAGCTGCCTTTGCCTTAAGAGAAACAGTCACACACAATCACGCAAGGCAAATCTTGCTCCTTCACTAGATGCAGTGACTGCAAGAGCACATTTTGCTACAGGGAGGGACAAGGAGCAGGTAGGATTTAGGGAACCCACTCAGAGGGCCCACATGCTGTGCACAACATGGAGCCCAGCTTAGCAAAGGTTCTCTGCATATCCATGCACAGCAAGACATTAGTAGCAGGGCAGGGACAGGAGAAGAAGGAGCAGAGAGGCCAATGAATCCACCATCAGGCAGCATTGTCACCTCCTAGAGTACTGGGGCACACGTGTGAGAGACACTATGGTCCTGAAGCTGCTCTGTGTGGGACAGACTCCTTCCTCTCCTCCCACAACCCCCAAACCCACCTTGTTCCAAGCTCAGCAAGGGAGATCAGGAGGAAGGACAGTATTTGGCTTTTACTGTTGTGGGCTATGCACATAAGCCAGTCACAGTTCACATAGGGCATCAAGCTCCTATTTCAGAGCATCCAGAATAATGTGAGACTCCTTTTATACTCTGCATGCTAATGGGAACATTCACACCAACCAGATATTATCTGTAGAGTTTTTTTTCCAAATAAACGTTTTTGCTGACTGAACTAAACCCAGCAATGGTATATAGTTATTACTAGTGCAGTGTCTTACAGTGAGCTCAGACAGAGAGAAACCCCAGTCATAGTGAAGTGAAATTACCTCAACACACAAAGTGCACATTGCAATTCTGGTGCTACAGCTAAATCACAAAACAAATTCAGACTTGGTATAAGAGGATTCAAATTCTAGGAAGTCAATGAAGTGGAATGCACTTAGGACCTGATCCAAGTGACTTCAGTGGTGCATACTCCAGATTATCATATCTGAATTTGACCAGTAGTGAAGTTTTTGCTGGAAGAAAACAAAAAGATTTCATTATATAGGGATTCTATTTGTAACACATTACTCATTCCCTCAAAGGATAAAAATCAGAAGATGATGTTTAGCTTCCTGTGCACAAAAATAAATCACTTGACAGAGGACAAGGAGAAAAATAGGATCTCAGCTCCCCCTATTTCCTTCTGTCTGTTTCTCTTAAGCATAGAGTAGGCCCTTATTGTCTTCAAAGACATGATGTCTGGTAGTTTCTGTTGTACTGGTTGTATTATATTAAACAACCAATAATTTCCCTGCTATACAATATAAAGGTCAAAGTAGTCAGCAATTCTCCAGGCCATAAATATAACGGCATTGAGGAAAGTGATTAATTTAATTTAAACCCCTTTGAATCTGTTGTACCACATTATAAACAAACTCTCAGATGTGTATGAACTGTTTAATGATTAAACCACAAAATAACAGAAAATAAGACAGGGACAAAGTAAATCTGCTGCAGTAAGTTTGTTTTAGAAAGTAAATAAGACAGTTTCAATGGTGCTCAGTGGACTTGACTGGTAACTGGTTTGTGGTCAAAGGGTCATATCTGCATTTCCCTTAATGAAAGACTATTTGCCTTGCAATGTGGAGAGAGTGTACTTTGACAGACAGGCTAGAACACAAGTAAAGAGAGCAATTTATTTTACTTATTTCTTACTTATTTTTATTATTTGTATAAATATTTGAGCTTTTTTCAGTTTCCATTTGGCTACAGATACTTAAACAATTCACATAGCCCTAGATCAGTGGTCTCCAAACTTTTTTAATCACGCACCCCTATCTGTAAAAAATTGAGCACGCACCCCCCTGCCGCTCAGACTCCCGCCCGAACTGCCGAAGCAAAAGAAAAAAGAAAAAAAACTCCTCCTGCCGCGCACCCCCCAGGATCCTCTTGCGCACCCCACTTTGGAGACCACTGCCCTAGATAATATAACAGCATTCTCACTGTACCACATGAGTATAACCTTTTCTATAGTACATTTGATGTCTTTAGCGGTTCCTGCTTTCAGCCCTTCTTAGGATCAACTTCTTCTCATTTGTGTTACATGGATCCCACTGGAGCTAGTTGTAGTAATGGCCCCAGTGCACCTCCCTTCCCAACTGCTTTGTGATGATACATATGTCTAAGAAACTGCAGTCTGTCATATAAGCACTTTCCCCTCATCATTTGCAGCTTCAGCTTCCAATAAGTGTCTCTAAAGAGCAAGAGGGATGCCTGCGACTTGTACAGCAGCCACTGCACTCCTTACAAATCCAACTACAGTTAAAACCATATCAGGGAACTGGCACCGTTTAGTGTATAAAAAAATCATTTTGAAGTAGCAAAAAGGAGTGATGGAGATTCATAAGTGTCAGCTGCTTACATGTATGGCTCACAACATATGTAGCTCCTCCTGCACTGAATCTTATCCATCCCCCATAGCACACTTCTTACCCCTGCAGTATAATACAAGATGGCCTCACTGCAACTATAAAACCTACATGCTAAATTCCTTGTTTCAATAGATACCTTGTAGCTAGAACTCATGAATTAACACAAATCATTTTTGTCAATGTCTTCAGGCTTTTAACAGATGTATTCATTGGAAAATGTCACAATTTAAGGAACATAAATTGTTATTGTGTATGTTTATGCATAGATAGCTGCTATGTATTTATTGAACAGAACGTCAGTGTTAGATGTTGAAATCTCTCTCTCTATATATATATATATATATATATATATATATATAAAATCTACAATATACATAAGTAGTGTGGTACGGAGGTTATGCAATATTGTGTCATCTAACTTTGAATACTGTTAATGTCACACTTGTGAACACCTCACAGATTTGATTTCTGGACATCTGTGCCATGCTGTCGCCTAATCAAGGCTGTGGCATTAGAGACACAATCTATTCAGTAACAAAATTCAGTTTCCCCTGTATAGCCATGGGGCTAACTTGGCTCATCATTCAAACACCCCAATTGGGTTGTTATCTGAAGATTGCTCCAAGTCAGTGCTAAGACTCTGGGCTCTCATTAAAACTGCCGAATCAAGAAGTTTCAACTCCTCCTCCCCAGACCTATGGGAGGTGGTACATACTGAGGAGTTGCGAGAAGGACTCCAATACACTCAAAACCACCTGACTTTTAAAGTAACCAGCAGACATAAAGTATAAATTGAGTTAAACACAGATAGGTTGTGAATGTCACAGCAATGGGGATGTCAGGAGGTCAGCAGAGTCAGACTGCCAGGAGATGAGAGCCCGAGACAAGTCAGAGGGCAGACCAGGGAGTCAGGATCATATGTTATGACTCTGACTTTTTTTTCTCTCTTTTTTTTTTTTTTTTTTTATGAGCAGCTTCAAGAGTTGCTTCTTCTCTTTCCGCTTCAGTTCCTCTGGTTTTACTTCTCTGCCTGTCTACAGTGTTGTCTGCTGTGACAGTGAGCAGCTCTCTATTGGTTTCTATAAGCCAGGTTGTGCAACACACTTAGCCTGTCTGTCACATCATTCTTACTTGTCCACCCACTGTATCATGGATTTACAGCTGCCTTGTTCTGCACAGCTGATTTAAACCTTTAAAAATATCAAATGTACACAAGTGGGCTTAATTTACACTATTTGTGCACCTTCACTTTGGGCCCACTGAATTTAAATCTGCTCGCTCATCATCCATCTCTCTGTGCTGTACATGGGAGGGCCATTTGCTTGATTCAATACAAAAATAATCAATGTTTCTCTCTCTTGTTCAGTAACTTTGAACTCTTTCAGCATATGCTGGCAACAATTGATTTAAAAATCCCTAACTCACTATTCCTGGACCTCAGTATTACTGATCTGGAAAATTGTGTCTCAGGATAGAACATGCAGATTGATGCCTTTATAAATGATAGTGACATGCTAGTTAACAGAGAAGGCAGGATGAACAATGTGCTAGGGGGGAAAATGGGATTTGGCGAATCACATAAAAGACATCTTCATTTGCAACTGGCTGAATGAATGAATGTCTGAAATTGAGGAGATGGACTTTACAGGTCAATTAAAAACCAAAGGCTCTGGATGTCCAGACAGAAAAAAGCATGAGCAATTATGTACTTATATTAGAACATGCAACTATTCTGATTGTGCAAACAAATCAAATATTTCCACACACTAAAAGCAACTAAGCATCATTTGCGTCAGTAGACACCAGATATGCATTGGGGTTCAAAGTTATCCTGACTTATCTCTAACAACAATATAACAGATCCTTCCTAAATAATATGTAACCTGTAAGTAGTTACCGCTGTGCTCTGATGTCAGCCCATCTTTCATCATCATCTGGAAAAATTATTGGGTGTGTACTATGTCTAGACAGAATACTAAACACTGATAATGGAAACTATGCTGGCTTTGTTTAACAGATTGCTGTGGAGTCACATCTAGAATATTCTTATTTAAAACTGGTATGATAGAAGAGGAGGAAGTGCAAAAGAAGTGAACCAAATGGTTCCAAATTCAAAGGACATGGTTATGTAGAAAGGCTATGGCAAATAGACCTGTCTTCTGAGACTAAGAGGATGTCATTTAGGCCTCGTCTACACTGGCAAGTTTCTGCGTAGTAAAGCAGCTTTCTGCGCTGTAACTCCCGAGGTGTACACACTGCCAAGCCACTTAGTGCACAGAAACTGTGCAGTTGTAGTGCTCTAAAAAAACCACCCCGCCGAGAGGCGTAGAGCTTTCTGCGCCGGGGTTACAGCGCTGCAGTGCCAGTGTAGATACCCTGGTTGATTACAGCGCTGCGATTGGCCTCCAGGAGGTGTCCCACAATGCCTGTTCTCACCTCTCTGGTCATTGGTTTGAACTCTACTGCCCTGCCCTCAGGTGACCAACTGTCTTAGGGACACTGATTTTTATATAGCCTAAAATATTCCTTTGTTTAACTTTAAGGAAAATATGTATAGTTGGGAAATATTTTGGTTATATCTAAGGTCACATTTCCACTTAAAAGGTGGAAACCTTAGATTGTTTATTCCTTAAATGCTTAAGATGCTATAACCTTCTTTTGTGATGTTCACTTGCAAATGGTTTGTATCTAAATTCAACCATGTAAGACAATTTACTGATACCAATGCTGTGTGAGTAGTAATATCTTTTGTATACTGATATGGAATAAAGTAATCTTATAAATGGTTACTAATATAAGAAGCCACTTGAGTATCAAATATTTATATTATTTGGGGAATTAATTAGTTTTCAGGCAACGGTTAAGCAACTTCCTGACCAAACTCAGTTTCACGACTGGGACGTGAGTGATCTGACTTAGTGGTCAGAGAAGTCAGGAGCCAGGTTGGGTCTGGATACCAGGAGACAAGAATCTGAGACAGGCCAAAGGCCAGACCAGGAGTCAGGTATCAGCAGGGGTGAAAGTAAGCCGGTACGAGCTGGTACGGCGTACCGATGAAAAGTGGCCGCCAGTACTGGCACGTATCCAGCTGACTTTAAATCACTGCCGCGGCAAAGGACCCTGCGGCAGTGCTTTAATGTCGTTGTCCCTTTTGCCCTCCCCCCACCCCCGGCTGCCACTGGGGGGGGGGGGCAGGAGCAGCTGCCCGGGGCCAGCAATTTAAAAGGGCCTGGGGCTCTGGCCGCCGGCCGCAGCTGCTGCTGCCATGGCAGCGGCCAGAGCCCTGGCCCCTTTAAATCACCACTGGAACCCTGGGCGGCATGGGCCAGGCAGCGTGGAAGGGATGGAGCGTGGAGCCGGCCCCCGTACTGGTAAGTCTTCGGCTTTACTTTCACCCCTGGGTGTCAGGAGCCAGGCAGAGTCAGGTTACCAGGTAATCAGAGTCTGAGACAAGACAGAGAGCAGACTGGAAGTCAGGGTCAAGTGGCAGGCTGGATCAGGATACCAGGAGGTCAAAGTCAGGCAACACGATTGGGTAGTGTAGGGGGAGGCAGTCCTAAGCAGGGAACACTCCAGTTCCACAAATGACTTCCTGTTCCTCTGCTTGGTTTAAATAGAAGCAGGGAACCAGTCAGGATCCTTAGAGCTTTGTCAGTCAGATCCCAGGACTGGTATCCTCTGCTGAGCTGAGCTTTGAGTTCTAGCAACTGTTAACAGATCACTGGGAGACGGGTCAGAACATACTGACTCCTAGAGAGTCCTGGGCTGGCAGTTGAGACCTGTGGACCCTGATGCTCAGACGAGAACCACCTTTCCAAAGATTGTTAAGAAGAGGTAATACCTTATTTGATGACCACATAAGTTTAAAGACTCTCTCTAAGAATCATTTAAATTTAAAAGGACATATTTTGAAAGTTCAAAGACTTCTATATAGTAAATAGAAGCTTTTCAACTCATTTGAAAGGGAATTTCAACGTGTATTAAATCTTGATGGAACTAAAGGGGCATCTCCGAAAATGAGTTGAATAAAAGAAAGAGTTAAACTCTATCTGTAAAGATGTTCTGAAAATGTCATACCACAAAGACAAAAGTAATATGAGGTGAAGAAAATTTACAACTTTGCTGCATATGCTTTAGCAGATTACATATTCAGGAGCTGACCATCCCATAAAGGAGCCTGTGAAGAGATGACAGCAACAGGTATTTGGATCCAGCCAAGCCTCTGAAAGAGGTGTGTATATAGTATCTTACTGACGCCTCAAGATAAATCCTTTTTTGGCAGAACCATGAACAGCAATGAGGAAACAAACTTCCTACTGCTTTGTGTAGCTGCAGCCTGCAACTGGGCTGCTTTTGTTTCTGTCCCAGCAGGAAGTGCATCCCAGGAAACCCAATACTGCATCTAGAGTACACACGGTGTGGCATCTCTACGTTTTCTGGAAGACTTACTCTGTAGCACAGTGTGGCTGCCACCTTTAGTGAGACTATGGAAAGAGAAGGGTATAAATCTAACTGAACTGAGATACCACTCAGCACTCTCATTTCAGGCTGTTCATCTCATCTCAGCCATGCAAGTAAACAGAATCAAGATGACAAAGAACAAACAAGCCACAACACAGCATTGTTAAGAAGCAACCTTCCAGTCCACCACTAATTCTGCAATGTGATATCAACATCGTTGATGACTTAATGTTTCCAAAAGCACTGCCAATAGACTAGACTTAAATAATTCCTGTAATAATTTTCATATTGAAATGCTATTGTAATTTAAGGTACCAACAACTTCTGTTAAACACCAGATTGTTTAGACTATATACTCCTGAAGAAGAGATATAAAGTAACCTCGGGGAAAAGAGAGAAATATTGGGATTTATTTGAATTTAAGATTCTTAGCATTCATATATTTGCCTGTGTCAAGATCCTTAAAGCGACTGGATGAGTTAATAAGAAATATTGCTATTTCAGTTGAGTAACTCTTAAATGGCTTCTTTTAAGTAACTGAGTGAAATATTTACTTCAGGTCATGGGACTTAGGGCTTGTCTACACTTACCGGGGGATCCACACATGGTGATCGATGCATCAGTAGTCAATTTAGCGGGTCTAGTGAAGACCCACTAAATCGACCGCAGATCACTTTCCTGTCAACTCCTGTACTCCACTGAATTGAGAAGAGTAAGGGGAGTTGACGGGTGTAATGGTGCGGCACTTCCTGCTGGTCGTCCTGGGAATTAGCTCGCCAGCCGTCGGAGCGCCCTCTGCAGGCCGGTGTCTCGCTACTGCTGGGCCCCCGTGTCCCTCCCGGACCCCGGTGCCCCTTTCCACTGGGGTGCTTCCCCCTGGCAGTAACCCCACCATCTCGGGGTCTCCCCCTTCCAGGGGAACCCCTACCCACTTTCCCACCTCACCTTAGTCGTAGGCTACTGCCAGTCACCAACTAGCCCCCGCTCACTGGGGCCGACTGCAGTATAAGCCACTCATCACAAGCAAGGTTGTGTTTGGACCTGCTGCCTCTGCCTAGCCTTGGTCTGTCCCCTGCAACCCCAGTACCTGTTTGGACTCATACCAGGCCGCAGCCTGGAGGGTTTCCAGGCCACAGTTCCCGTAGCCTTCCCCCAGCCCTGCTCCACTCCAGGTACCTTCTCTAGCTCCCCAGCAGCCAGGCCCGTCTCCCTCTACAGCTAGAGAAGACTGTCTTTGCTCCTGGCCCACTGCCTTCTTATAAGGGCCAGCTGAGCCCTGATTGGGACGTGGCCACAGCTGAGGCTGCTTCCCCAATCAACCTGGGCTGCTTGCCCCCTGCCACAGCCCTCTCCCAGGGCTGATTTCAACCCTTTAGAGCAGGAGCGGGTGACCACCCCGCTACACACACCCCACCTCAAGATCCCCTCCACCAGGGGGCAAGGGGGCTCGTTTAAAGTTGCGCAATGCTCCCCTATAATGTTGTTTGGCAGCTGCCTGCTTTGTCCACTGCTTGCAGAAAGAGCAGCCCGTTGCAGTTAGCTGGTGGGGGCTTGGAACCAGCGTGGACCGGCAGCCCCGCTATCAGCTCCCTGCTCCCCTAAGTTCCCTGTGCAGCAGCCGCCCAGCAGGCTATCAATTGCTGGGCAGTTCAAGTGTCCCTCCCTCACTACCATGTGCTGCTCCTGCCCTCTGCCTTGGAGCTGCTCCCGGGAGCCTCCTGCCTGCTGTGCACAGGGGGGTGCTGATGTCAGGGTGTCCCCCTCCCCCGCTCCTGCCTCCTGCTCCTGTACCCCATCTCCACAGAGCAGGGGGGGAAACTACAGGGCTAAGGATGGAGGGAGCTTGCTGGCTGTCTCAACTTGCTGATCTACTTAAAAAGGCAGTAGAGTGGGGTCAGTGGATTTAAAGGGGCAATGTGTGTCTCTCTCTCTCTCATACACACACACACACACGGTGTGTGTCTCTGTCTCTCTCACTCACACACACATGCACACTCGCCGGCACTTTGGAAAGTGGAGGGAGTGGTGCGCTCCAGTGGGATAGCGTGGGTTCATCATCACGTTCAGTTTCCGCACGGAATGTTTGCAGCCACTGCCATGCGTCTATTGTGTCTCCTCCCTCCATTTGTGCTGCCTTGTAGAGTGTGAGGCTACATTAACAACGTGTTAACCCTTGAGCGCTTAGCTGAGTGCTAGTTCATCATTTAGCACAAGGCATTCCCTGGGAAATATCCCACCCTCTTCCATCCTCTGACTCTACCACCTCAACCAAGATTCACAATCATCATTGCTGTGTACAGTATTAAATTGTTTGTTTAAAAATTATACTGGGTGCACACAGTATATATTTTTTTTTCCCTTGGAACCTAACCCCCCCATTTACATTAATTCTTATGGGGAAATTGGATTTGCTTAACATCATTTCGGTTAAAGTAGAATTTTTCAGGAACATAACTACAATGTTAAGCCAGGAGTTACTGTAGATCTAAGCTACATCGACTTGAGTTACGCTATTCACATAACTCAAATTTCATAGCTTAGATTGACTTTTCCCTGTAGTGTAGACAAGGCCTTAGTTAAGACAACTTACCTCTGTCCATTCATGATTCACCAACCCTTAAATGAAATTCCCTCACCCATCTACAAACTGTTTTTATTATCTCTCATACACTTAGATTGGACTCACTACTGATAGCGGGAATAATATACTTTGGTCTTAACCTATCTAGAGAACAGCACCCCTTTCTCCTCCATTCTCCCCTTGAGTTTTGCATGCAGATCAGTATCTGAGCACAGAGCAACTCTGTACTTTTGCTGTCTTGCTAAAGTAAAGCGCAGAAGCATGATTGTCACAACTGGAGTCCACTATTCCTACATTAAAGAAAGATGTTTGATTCTGATTTTGAACTAACGTCTTGTTTACAATTTTGATATTTCTCAGAATGACTCTGAAGATGAGGTTATAAATGAGGAGGGGTTAAGAAGCAGGAATTTACAAAATAGAGATGCTGTGCATAGTAATCCGGTAAGTTTTTGTTTTTCTTCAGATTAAAATAATATCCAGTCACTAGAGTAACCATGTTTACACTCAGAACGAACCAGAAACATAGTAGGGTTAGTAATACTGTCAAGGCAGAAAATAAATATGCACTTGTGATAGTACATCCAGGAATAAAATGAATAACTGAATTAGAACTGAAATCAGTGAGCCAGCCCTGTTCTCAGAAATCCATCAAAAAGACATGGAGACATTGACATCACTACCAGGATTCCTGAAAATGTTTTATAATTTCATAACAGCTCTATCCAAAACATACATGGGGCATAGCAATGCTGGTCATGATGAGTACTAAAGGCAGAGAGCTGACATACGGTATGTCTGCACTTTGAGTTGTAAATGTAATTTCCAGCTTGAGGAGACATTGCTAGCTCTGAACGAGCTAGGAAGCTAAAAACAGCAGTGTAACCATAGCAGTGGGACAGGCTAGCCATGTCAAGTATATGTCTAGCTTCTTGGATGGGTACATACTCAGGTGGCTAGCCCCTCCTGCTGCTTTCGCACCTATGTGGCTACACTGCCGTTTTTAGCTTCCTAGCTCGATCAGATCTAGTAAGGGTATACCTTTTAAATCTGGAAATTACACCTCCAGCTCAATTTGCTGATATACCTGTAGAGGGGGTGGTGACAGTTTTCCATAGAAAGTATTATAAATAGTCTAAAGTTTTTAATTCAATGGAGCTCTTCCAGATTCAAATCTATGTAACTGAGAGTAGAATGTGGTCCTTTATGGTAAATTCTTTGCTACTATGAGGCCCCTGGTTTTTTTTCTCTGTCTTTATCAAAAGAGTTTTTATGGGTTTTATTTAACTTATTAATCTAAAACCTCATGGGCAGATTCTACACTGTAAACATTTTTGACCATAAGCAAATGGAATTCCACTTTCCAGAATCCACTGACACTGAAAGAAGTATTTTCTTCCTCTTAGGTTTTGCTGGTTTTTGGAAAACCACAGTGAAAATGTTGGTCTGGCTCACCAACACTTTTAGTGAGGCTATTTTTCAGACAGGACATAAAATTAGACCCTTTCTCCCTGAATTGAGCACATACTTGGTTTTGCACTGTAATTACCCATCCACTAGATGGCCCAAATCCCAGGGCAATGGTAAATAAGAGGCAACATCCAATGGTCAAAGGGTGACAGAAATGCTATACAGATGGTTTTACATCAAATGTTTCTATTTCATTTCCTTTGGCTGTATGACTTGGCCCATGTGGTGAGTCACTAATCACTTAGATATACTAGAGTTAGTCGAAAAATGTTGACATTCAGAACTTTTCTTTCCTTCCTTTACCTTCGAAAGGTCAGACAATTCCGGAACTTGAACTTAGGGCTTGTCTGCATGGTGAAGTTAGTGCACAGCAAAGATTTCATCAATATTTTCAAAAAAAATCTTCATATTTCAAGCAGCTCCATTAGATGCTTTAGTTAATACATATGCCTATATTGAAGTCTTGTCCAGTGACTGAGTTTGGTGGCAAGAGGCCTACAAGCAGTGGTAACAAGTTTTTCATTTGCTGCCCTTAAATGCAAGGAGTAAGGCGTGAGTGTGCAAGGCCAACATTTTTTAGACTTCATCCAGTGCAAGAAAAATTCATCACTAGCTACTCTGATTGCCTACAATGGTTCTGCTCTTCCACTGGTGACATGTTACGCCAGGTTCTGATCTTTGTCGCACCACTGTAAATCTGGAATCCTTCTAGTTACTCCTAAAGCACATGGGTCAAGATGAGATCAGAATCTGGCCCACTGTGTTTGTGGTGGGCCCAACAATACTGTTTTTTGGAAGTAAATCCAATCACTTGGAGAAATATGGGGTAAATGCTCACTAGCAGAACTCCAACAGTCTGTACCACACTCCAGTAGCTCATAATTTCCAGCAGTGCTGGGGGGGTTAGGAGAGAGGGTCCTCAGGTTAAAATATTGTAGACTTAAAAGGGCACAGCAGTGTGGGACCCCTAACAAATGCTTTCAGACACAATGAGTCTGAAAGCGAATAAAATCAAATTCTATTCCAAGTTCATATTTTTTAAACATTTTAACTCAATAGACATAGATTCAGGGATATTTAAAGAAATTGCTAACATTGTATAACCCAGTGGGGGTGGGGGAGGTGTTACCATTCCACCTCTGTGCCGATCGCCTGAAGATATGAGTTGTTACAGACCACAGCTACAGAGCTATAGCTCAAGCTGCAGTAGTTCATGCTTTTAATTCTGGAGGTCACCCAACGCATTCAGTCTCTGGTGTGTCAGCCAAGAGTGCTGGTGTCACATGAGACAATTCCAACTGCTTCTGAGGCAAATTATAATTATTTTAAAAACCTTAACTATTTAGTACCTTTGTTATAGTCTACTTTAAATAGGAGAGGGGGACAAAAGAAACCCACTTTACAAACAGCCCTTCCTTTATAAGGATGTTATGTATTAGAGATAAATAAAAATCTTTTTTTTAAAGTGGAACTACAAATTAATCTAAAGAGCCATCAGTGAAATTCTTCAGGTTAGAAAGAGTACTGCTAAAGTAAGATTGTGCCCTTAAGACACAGCCCATGCTAGAGGGCAGAAAGATGGGCACTGGCCTTGGGAGAGCTGGGTTTGATTCCTGGCTCACCCACAGAGTTCCTGCATGATTTGGGGCAAGTCACTTAATCTACCCTTTTCCTTAGTTCCCTCTCTAAGGAAATGGAGATAGTGCTGCCCTACCTCACAAGAGTGCGATGAGGATAACATCCATTAATGATTGTGAGGCACTAAGGTTCTAGGAAGATGAGGAATAAATAAGAAAAGATGGTCAGAAAATAAGGGGGGTTCTACAGAAAATGTCAACAAAAATCAACATTTGTCAGTTTTGTATTTTTTGTTGAAAATGAAAAAAAAAACTGAGGAAATGAGGTCAAAACCCAATTATCTGTCAAAAAAAAAAGTTGTGACTGAAATTTTCAACCAGCCCTTCTTACGTGTACATATAAGATAGCAATGCAGATAGACACACTGCAGATTCTCAGAAGTGGTGTGTGCCTGAGACAGGAACCATTATTCTGGGGACTTTAGAGGAATGTAGGACCTTTTACAGAATTCAGTATGTGCTCTCCCCATACTGGCCTGTGAGGTCACATGTTCATCAGGCCTCATCTCCAGAAGTTCTAATGCCCCATGGGGGCTTGTCTACATGGAGAAGTTGTGTGCAGCAAGCTAGAGTGTGAATTTACAGCACGCTAGCTTCTCAGCTCTAACTCCCCAAGTGGATACTCTTACTGCACACCAAAGGAGCCATCAGGCAGTGCCCTATACTAAGCTAAACTGCACAAAAACACTATAGTGGACAGTAAGTGTCTGCACAGGAAGTTAATGCAGAGTAGTTAGTGCACTGTAAATTCACACCCTGGCTTGGTGTACACTAACTTTCCATGCAGACAATCTCTCAGTCCCAGCTCTGGGATTGTGTCTGGCCTTGTCACAGGAAAGAAAGGAAGTAAGTTTCTTACCCCCTCTTCCCTAAGATGCTTTTAGACCTGCGCAGGGCCAGACACAGCGTAGCCTTTAACTTTTGTTTCTTTTATCTCTGTTTTTCTTGCTGTTCTAGGAAGGCAGATTGACAAAGGTATCATAATATTGTATTTTAAACATTTTCAATGGTGCAAATAGGTACTCTTTGTTATTTTGAAAACCCAAAAGAAGGAAGTTATTTGGCAAAATCCCTGATATATAACCATTTGAATTAATTTTTCCCCCTCAGTTCCTGAGTATATTAGCCTACTCATGTATTATACCAGTTCAAAGGGCAGGGAAGTTATGCCTGGAACATCATAGCCTTGGATGTTCTGTGTAAAGTATTATCCTATTTATTGCACCATCTATGCAGTTACCACATTATGTTTTTAGATGTGTTTAGAACTGTACATGTGTTCTGGAAATCTCTCAACTTTTTATGCGTCTTTCACAACAGGGGCTTCAGACTCTAGGAAGAGCTAAGTACATCTATTTTACTTAGAGCTTGTCTACATTGCACCACAGTCTGGAGTACGTGAGCGTGATTTGTAGAGCACACTAAGTGTTGTGCTCTACCTGTCCCATGGAGACCCTGCTGGGACAAACTACTTTAATTCAAACTAGGTACCTTTTAGTTTGTGCCAGCAGGGTCTACATGAGGCATTTAGAGCGCAACGCTTCAAAGCGCTTTACAGGCCAGACCCTGTACTCTGGATTGCGGTGCTGTGAAGACAAGCCCTTAATCTCTCTGAAATGAGTTGCATCTAAGTTCTGGTAGAAGAACTATTAGCAAGAGATCTGCCTTTTATGGTCTATCACAAACAAATGGCTGAAAACCCAGGTTTCACTGCATTTAGGGCCCTGCTGATTTCTAGGGCACTGCTTGTGTGAGTAAAGTTACTCTCATCCATAAGCTTTTGTAGAACCAGGCCCTTGGTGGATCTCTGACATCACAAGACAGCTGACCATTATATAGCACCAGCAAATGCCAGCAGAGTAGCATGAGAATGAACATCCTGTAAGTTTCTAGTATAGTGGTGGGCAACTTGTGGCCCGCGGGCCGCATGCAGCCCATCAGGGTAATCTGATTGCAGGCTGCAAGACATTTTGCTGACGTTGACCGTCCACAGGCACGGCCCCCCGCAGCTCCCAGTGGCCACGGTTCACTGTTCCTGGCCAATGGGAGCTGCAGGGATCCCCCTGCCGCCACTGCGGCGGCAGGGAGCTGCAGGGGTCCCCCTGCCCCATGGTAGCAGCCGGGGAGCTGCAGGGGTTCCTCTGCCCCGCAGTGGCAGCCGGGGAGCTGCGGGGGTTCCTCTGCCCCATGGTGGCAGTCGGGGAGCTGTGGGGGTCTCTCTGCCGCTTTGGCTGGCAGGAAGCTGCATGGTACCCCTCCCTTCCTGCGGCAGCTGGGAGCTGCTGAGTATCTCTGCTGCCCATGGCAACTGAGAGCTTGGGAGCCTGCTGCCTCAGGCGGCAGTGGTACCTTACAGCTCCCTGCCACTGCGGGAGGTGGTGGGATCTCCTGAAGCTCCCAGTTGCCGAGGCTGAAGTCATGGAGGTCTTTGGAAATCACGGATTCCGTGACTTCCGCAACCTCCATGACAAAACTGTAGCCTTAATTATGACTCCCAAGAGTGCTCCCTTTCCAGGACACTCAGAATCATATTTTAGCCCCCACTGTTTTGGGTAGTGTGGCTCAAGCATTTTAAGCATGACTGTATCATGGCAAAATTGAGAGTTAGGAGGTCTGACTTGGGAAGATAGAATGAAAAATAGAGCAAAGTAAATGTGCCCATGTGATCAGCTGTAATTTAGGTTTGAGTGTCTTGATTCCACCTATCCAAAATGAACAGATGCAGTATAGTCCTAATTTAACTATAGAGAAAATGGCACTCTGATAGCCTCATCCCTTTAGATCCATCAGATCCTGCTACAGATGTACAGTGGAAAGAACCCCTTGGTTGGCAAATACTACCTACAGTACGAGTGGCTTGATTCACGTTTGATCTTCATTTTATTTCCCAGTGAATATCAAAAAGAGAGTAATCAAAGTTAAGTAGAATAGGGCAGATAATATACAATAGTCTAGCTCCACAGAGCTGAAAGGCTTTCAAGGCCCTCTCATGGAAATTTGAATCACGAAGGCTAAAAACAGACCTCTATCCATGTAGTTTTGGACTATCACATAGGAAAATGAGTGGCAGCTTCTGAGCAAATTTTTTTTTCCCTACATGCCACTTTAATTATTTTGTTAGTTTTCCCATTGAGCTGTTTTGCTTCAAATGGTCTCCCTGGAAACTAACTTAGGGCATTTCATAGCTTTCAACAGAGTGTATAATATGCAGCAGAAAAAAATAGATTGAAGGGGAGAAAAAACAGTGATTGGTCTTGATTTATAAACTAGTTTTGTGAATGTAAGTAGCATAAATATTTATGGCATACAAAGATTAAAATTACTCAACACACAATTGCTCCAAACTACCAGCCAACCTGAAAAAAACTTCTTTGGAGACTAGTGTATAGTCCATAGTATGGTTGCATCAGTACATATTTTTAAGAAAACATTGTCCTGCTTCACAATATAATTGCACACTGTAATATTTCCAGCCCCATACCAAGTAGTGTACAATTGATTATTACAATCTCTTTCTTCACATGCTAAAATAACACATTGAAAGGGGATAAGAACAAAAACAACATATGAGCACTGCTTTCCTTGTATTACAGAAAATTCAGTTAATTATGTGAAAACCTTCAATTACTTTACAGTTTTCAGCTGACAAAGAGAGAACAGAATTTACACTAAGGCCTCTTTTCACCATTCTGGCAGTGTAAAAGGATCTTACAGGGAGTGTAAGTGTAATACTCTTCCAGAATGGTTTAAAGGGCAGTAGTATAAATGCAAATCAGGCTCTAGAATTGTAGCTGAACTTCAGAAATAAATTTGGCATTGATATATTAAGACAAAATTGTGATATTGTTTGTACAGGTTTATTTTGGTTAATTTCTATTTTTAACATTTTAATTTATAAGGGACAAAAAACAACACTATGTTGTTATGTACTGAAAAGAATCTATGTTTCAGATAGATAGATAGATAGATAGATAGATAGAATATGAAAGCAGGTGACATTAGGAATTTTGAGTAGAAAGGGCAAAAAGAACAAAAATGACTGGAAGGTACCGAGTTGATATTGGTAGAGAGGAACCAGTCCCAGATATAAGTGGTGTTTTGGAGGAAATCCCATTGTAATGGAAACTAAACTGTATTCTACTGTTCAGCTACTAATTGGCACTGTGTGTAAAATACCTTATTTAAAGCAAACCTTAGCCATACCTGGCAGAGCATTAAAGGATCTTATAATGGACATATCCGCTGTGTATAAGCAAGCTCTGTGACCAGTCCATATCTGGGACAGAAGTACATGACATGGTGTCAGGAGTAAACTAAGAACAGAAACAGAAGGAAAGCCGTAACAAAGCTGGCAGGATCTCATCAACATGCCACTCTTCAGTGCCCCCAGAGAATTTTGGCTCTGACAAATCTTCAGAATGGACAAACTAGAAAAAATATTTTGAAAGATTTTTACATTGCTACCAAGCACCACAAAGAAACTGGAGATATATAGGTATCTTCTTTAATTTATGCTATGGGAAAGCAAGCAGATCATATCTTTAAATTCTTTGACTTTACTGAAGTCAGACACAAAGATGATTGTGAAGTGTTCTGGCTATGTTTGATGCATACTTTATACCTCAGAGAAATGTGGTTTATGAAGGAGCATGTCCCCGCCAACTTCTAGTCAGTTTCTCCTCCCCCCAAGTAACTGTCTCAATCTACTTCTTTCCCTCCCCCCACGCTGCCTTTTGTCTCCTCTGCATTCAAATCAGGTGGTTTCCTCCTTCCCACTGTCTGGGTGCCAGCAGGGGGTAGGGTCACAGAGAGCACAGGAGAGACAGGCTCCTTGCTCTCAGTTCCAGTACCTGGCCTCACCCCAGTCTTGAGCTGTTGGGAACTGCTATTACAGGGAAAGTCCTTCTGAGCCTCCATATCACTGGTCTGGAGCATGCTCAGTCACTCTTTGGGGATTGGGCATGTCCAGTTTGTTTACCTGTAGAAGTTGTGAGGGGATGGAGCATGCTCAGTTGCTCAATGTGGATTGCACATGCAGTCTGGTCAGCACTAGGAGCTGTGAGAGGCTCAAGCATGGTCAGAATGGATAAAATCTTTAGAGTTTTTAGCTGTTAAAATCAAAAGCTGTCATATGTAAATTACAAAATTTCAAAGGCTTATAACTTGGCCAGATTTAGTTGTTTCTATGAAAATCGGCCTAAAAGGATATCCCTGACAAAAAGGCTACCTCCCTGCCAAACTTCAAGTCCCTATTCTAAAACATGGGGGTGCTAGAGATTTTCAAATAAAACATTTCTAGAATTTTTTAAACATGGGCAAAACAACATAGTCTTCCCTAGCCACCTTCTTGGAAGCAGCTTGACCCCTTTGACTGAAACTAGCCAAAAAAACAGAGCCTTGGGCAAACACCTGGCATGGCAAATTTCAGCCCAAGGGGCTAAAGTTTGGCAAAGTCTATTCTGTTCTTGGCTCTTTTCCTCATCTAGTGACAGAGGGGACAAGCTAGTCTCCTTCTTTACCTCCCTCTTTTAAAATTTGTGGGCTTTGAGAAGGTTCAAAATTCAAAAAGCTCATCACTTGACAGCTATGCTATATAACTACTGGGTTTGCCTGATGTTAATAACAGTGTTGGTACCACACAGCAGAATCAGAGCTGTATATGCTAAATGAGAGAGAACGTGTGTCATGAATAGAGCAAGTGGAATGAGATGTTACCCTTCAGAGTTCCTGTTGAGACTGCATGCCGATTGTGATTCAGCTACAGAATGAAACCAAATTTTGCCCTGTGAAACCACCTCACCCAGCTGTCTTTAAGAGAATCTTACTCAAGAAATATGTCATACTCACTATATTTTTATGTATCTGTTTTCCAGGAGGATACACACATCAATATCGAGAGTGATCAGCATAAAAACAAACAAGACTCAGTAGCTGAGAAAACACTCTTAAAAGGGTAAAAAAAGTTTTTTTAATGAGCAAGTTTTCCACCCATTTCATCCCCACTCCAAGCAAAAATTTGCCTATGTCTCAGCCTCCTGCATGACAGGCCAAAATTCAGCTGCCATATTACTAAGCCAGGCAGTCCTTTGTATCTCCTAGTAATTTGTGTATTAAAAAAACTACATTATATTTAAAATTATTATGCCTTGCAACTGACGTATATGATCATGGAACTGAGCATGTGATTATGATCAGGAATCTTTGCAAATTAGAGAAGCTAATATTTTTACATAAACTAGATTTGCCCGTTTGATCCAACAGCACCACTTTTGCATAGTAGCTTATATAATAGTTGAGCCTGTTAATGGATTCCTATTGAAAGTTCAAGATTCATCATTGCCATGCATACTGTCTAGTAATTCACACCAGTGCAAAGTAGATATAAACCACTACCATCCTGATTTGGTAGTGTTTGACACTACTTTGCACAGGTGTCAGTGATTACACAATGAATTGAGCTGATAGTCCCTGTGTGTGTGTGCATCCAATCTCCATAAAAGAGGTTCCTGAGCTTGAGATAAAATACTGACTTTTGCATTAACATGTTTCTGCCATATTGGAATGGGAGAAGTTTTCATATAAGCACATTGTGCTCTGCTTTACTCTTTCCTTCAATTTCTATCACTGCTTTGTTATGTATTGTCTTCACAACTTTCAGTTTTGAATCTCAGTCTTCCTGTTTTATAGTTCAGCAAGCTCTAGCAACTCAGCTGCTGGGTAGCCAGGTATTTTGAATTTATCTCATTCAAACCGGGTTACTTGACCTGGCCATGTGCATGTAAAATTACCCAATTTATATGCACAAGTTGGGAATTTGGATCCATAAATTAAGTATATGCATAAAATATGCATTACACACTTAACTTGGAAAACCAGGCCCATAATTTGGTCAGTTTCACAAGCAGTCATAACATTAAAATATTTATCTTAAACAGTTAGCATTAGTTTTTATCCCACACAACTTGTAAAGTAATTAACTATTTTTACATAATCAAATGAACTATTCTTCTCTAGTCACTCCTCCCTGCTCTTTGGAAATTTGTGGTTTTACTAGCATTTATGAAACAATTTCCCATTTTAAACTTTTAGGGCCATGTTAAAAAAAAGGGTGGAAATCACTGTAATTGTGAGTGCAAATTAAGCATTTGAGTGTCTAAATAACCATTTGCAATTACCATAGTTGTGTGTACAAACTAAACATCTGCAAACACGCAGTTGTGTGCACATTTTTGAGCAGAGACTCCCATTCTCAGAATCAGTCCCTTAAAGTTTAGAATGTTAGAATCATAGAACTGGAAGGGACTTTGAGAGGTCATCTAATCCACTCCCTTGCACTCGTGGCAAGACTAATTATCTAGACCATCCCTGACAGGTGTTTGTCTAACCTGCTTTTAAAAATCTCCAATGATGGAGATTCCACAACCTCCCTAGGCAATTTATGCCAGTGCTTAACCACCCTGACAGTAGGAAGTTTTTCCTAATGTCCAACCTAAACCTCCCTTGCTGCAATTCAAGCCCATTGCTTCTTGTCCTATCCTCAGAGGTTAAGAAGAATTTTTCTTCCTCCTCCTTGTAACAACCTTTTATGTACTTGAAAACTGTTATGTCCCCTCTCAGTCTTCTCTTTTCCAGACTAAACAAACCCAATTTTTTCAATCTTCCCTCATAGGTCATGTTTTCTAGACCTTTACTCATTTTTGTTGCTCTTCTCTGAACTCTCTCCAATTTGTCCACATCCTTCCTGAAATGTGGTGCCCAGAACTGGACACAATACTCCAGTTGTGGCCTAATCAGCTCGGAGTAGAGCGGAAGAATTACTTCTTGTGTCTTGCTTACAATAGTCCTGCTAATACATCCCAGAATGATGTTCAATTTTTTTGCAACAGCATTACACTCTTGACTCATATTTAGCTTGTGGTCCACTATGACCCCCCAGATCCCTTTCTGTAGTACTCCTTCCTAGGTAGTGATTTCCCATTTTTTATGTGTGCAACCGATTGTTCCTTCCTAAATGGAGTACTTTGCATTTGTCCTTATTGAATTTCATCCTACAGTATTTACTTGAGACCATTTCTCATCCAGATCATTTTGAATTTTAATCCTATCCTCCAAAGCACTTGCAACCCCTCCCAGCCTGGTATCATCCACAAACTTTATAAGTGTACTCTCTATGCCATTATCTAAATCATTGATGAAGATATTGAACAGAACCAGACCCAGAACTGATCCCTTCGGGGCCCCACTCATTATGCCTTCCAGCATGACTATGAACCACTGATTACTCTCTGGGAACGGTTTTCCAACCAGTTTTGCACCCACCTTATAGTAGCTCCATTGCATTTCCCTAGTTTGTTTATGAGAAGGTCATGCGAGACAGTATCAAAAGCTTTACTAAAGTAAAGATATACCACGTCTACCGCTTCCCCCCCATCCACAAGGCTTGTTACCCTGTCAAAGAAAGCTATCAGGTTGGTCTGACATGATTGTTTTTTTTGACAAATCCATGCTGACTGTTACTTATCACCTTATTATCTTCTAGATGTTTGCAAACTGATTGCTTAATTATTTGCTCCATTATCTTTCCGGGTACAGAAGTTAAGCTGACTTGTCTGTAATTCCCTGGGTTGTCCTTTTTCCCTTTTTATATATGGGCACTATATTTGCCCTTTTCCAGTCTTCTGGGATCTCTCCTATCTTCAATACTTCTCAAAGATAATCACTAATGGCTCATATATCTCCTCAGTCAGCTCCTTGAGTATTCTAAGATGCATTTCATCAGGCCCTGGTGACTTGAAGACATCTAATTTGTCCAAGTAATTTTTAACTTGTTCTTTCCCTATTTTAGCCTCTTCTGATCCTACCTCTTTTTCACTGGCATTCACTACGTTAGACGTCCAATCACCACCAACCTTCTTGGTGAAAACCCAAACAAAGAATAGTAATGAATCTATAATAGGTAGGAGTGGAAAGATGAGTAAGGGCAAAGAAGATGAAGGGCACATATTAGGAAGTTATTAATTCTGATTTATTTATAATACCATTGAAAGTTCCAAAATAATTAAGGTTTATCAACAGTGCTTTATTATTGTTCCCCAGGTCATTTTGTTCTTCCATCAGCAGCTCAATATAATTACTTGCAGTAAAGAAAACTCTATTTACACAGTAATCCAAAGAGCACTTTGCTTCACTTGAATTACTCTGAAGCTAGCTTTTGATGTCACTGAACACAGAGTGGGAGTAGAATATCAGGCATACGGTGGGGGTAGTGGTATGTCTATAAAATTGTTATTCGTGAATTAAAACTTCAAGATGGACCTAACATTTAGCCTGACTATTTTTTCCCGTGTTCTTGAAAAGTCCATTAATTATGTGTCCTTTATTTTGAAGGCCAATGCCTCACTGATTTATTAAAAAAAAAAAAATCACTGCCAATAGCCTAGCATTCCTGTGTCGCAAGCCTTGAAACAAATCAATCCATTAACAACAATATATACAAGGAGGAGAAAGAAAAATTGCTTTTCTTAACCTCTGAGGATAGGACAAGAAGCAATGGGCTTAAATTGCAGCAATGGCGGTTTAGGTTGGACATTAGGAAAAACTTCTTAACTGTCAGGGTGGTTAAGTACTGGAATAAATTGCTTAGGGAGGTTGTGAATCTCCATCATTGGAGATTTTTAAGAGCAGGTTAGACAAATACACGTCAGGAATGGTCTAGGTAATTAGTCCTGCCCTGAGTGCAGGGGACTGGACTCGATGCCCTCTCGAGGTCATAGAATCATAGAATATCAGGGTTGGAAGGGACCTCAGGAGGTCATCTAGTCCAAGCCCCTGCTCAAAGCAGGACCAATGCCCAACTAAATCATCCCAGCCAGGACTTTATCCAGCCTGACCTTAAAAACCTCTAAGGATGGAGATTCCACGACTCCTCTAGGTAACCCATTCCAGTGCTTCACCACCCTCCTAGTCAAAACGTTTTTCCTAATATCCAACCTAAACCTCCCCCACAGCAACTTGAGACCATTACTCCTTGTTCTGTCATCTGGTACCACTGAGAACAGTCTAGATCCATCCTCTTTGGAACCCCCTTCCAGGTAGTTGAAAGCAGCTATCAAATCCCCCCTCATTCTTCTCTTCCGCAGACTAAACAATCCCAGTTCCCTCAGCCTCTTCTCATAAGTCATGTGCTCCAGCCCTCTAATAATGTTTGTTGCCCTCCGCTGCACTCTTTCTAATATTTCCACATCCTTAATAATAAAAAAAGAATTATATATGGAGATATACCTATCTCATAGAACTGGAAGGGACCCCGAACGGTCATCGAGTCCAGCCCCCTGCCTGCACTAGCAGGACCAAGTACTGATTTTTGCCCCAGATCCCTAAGTGGCCCCCTCAAGGATTGAACTCACAATCCTGGGTTTAGCAGGCCAATTCTCAAACCACTGAGCTATCCTTCTTGTAGTGTGGGGCCCAAAACTGGACACAGTACTCAAGATGAGGCCTCACCAATGTCGACTAGAGGGGAACGATCACGTCCCTCGATCTGCTGGCAATGCCCCTACTTATACAGCCCAAAATGCCGTTAGCCTTCTTGGCAACAAGGGCACACTGTCAACTCATATCCAGATTCTTGGATGGAGAATCTTGGCCGCATGCTCGGGGTTCAGCTGATCGCCATATTTGGGGTAGGGAAGGAATTTTCCTCCAGGGTAGATTGGCAGAGGCCCTGGAGGTTTTTCGCCTTCCTCCGCAGCATGGGGCAGGGGTCGCTTGCTAGAGGATTATCTGCTGCTTGAAGTTGTCAAATCATGATTTGGGGACTTCAACAGCTGAGTCAAGGGTGAGAGTTATTTCAGGAGTGGGTGGGTCAACTCTTGTGGCCTGCATCATGCAGGAGGTCAGACTAGATGATCATAATGGTCCCTTCTGATCTTAAGTTCTATGATTCTATGATTCTCATCCACTGTAACCCCTAGATCCTTTTCTGCAGAACTGCTGCCTAGCCATTCGGTCCCTAGTCTGTAGCAGTGCATGGGATTCTTCCGTCCTAAGTGCAGGACTCTGCACTTGTCCTTGTTGAACCACCTCAGATTTCTTTTGGCCCAATCCTCTAATTTGTCTATGTCCCTCTGTATCCTATCCCTATCCTCCAGCGTATCTGCCACTCCTCCCAGTTTAGTGTCATCTGCAAATTTGCTGAGAGTGCAGTCCACGCCATCCTCCAGATCACTAATGAAGATATTGAACAAAACCGGCCCCAGGACCAACCCTTGGGGCACTCCGCTTGATACCGGCTGCCAACTAGACATGGAGCCATTGATCACTACCCATTGAAACCGACGATCTAGCCAGCTTTCTATCCACCTTATTATCCATTCATCCAGCCCATACTTCTTTAACTTGCTGGCAAGAATACTGTGGGAGACCGTGTCAAAAGCTTTGCTATAGTCAAGGAATATAGTCCACTGCTTTCCCCTCATCCACAGAGCCAGTTATCTCGTCATAGAAGGCAATTAGGTTAGTCAGGCATGACTTGCCCTTGGTGAATCCATGCTGACTGTTCCTGATCACTTTCCTCTCCTCTAAGTGCTTCCGAATTGATTCCTTGAGGACCTGCTCCATGATTTTTCCAGGGACTGAGGTGAGGCTGACTGGCCTGTAGTTCCCCAGCTCCTCCTTCTTCACTTTTTTAAAGATGGGCACTACATTAGCCTTTTTCCAGTCATCTGGGACCTCCCCCGATTGCCATGAGTTTTCAAAGATAATGGCCAATGGCTCTGCAATCACATCCGCCAACTCCTTTAGCACTTTCGGATGCACTGCAACTGGCCCCATGGACTTGTGCTCATTCAGCTTTTCTAAATAATCCTGAATCACTTCTTTCTCCACAGAGGGCTGGTCACCTCCTCCCCATACTGTGCTGCCCAGTGCAGTAGTCTGGCAGCTGACCTTGTTCGTGAAGACAGAGGCAAAAAAAGGATTGAGTACATTAGCTTTTTCCACATCCTCTGTCACTAGGTTGCCTCCCTCATTCAGTAAGGGGTCCACACTTTCCTTGACCTTCTTCTTGTTGCTAACATACCTGAAGAAACCCTTTGTGTTACTCTTAACATCTCTTGCTAGCTGCAACTTCAAGTGTGATTTGGCCTTCCTGATTTCACTCCTGCATGCCTGAGCAATAATTTATACTCCTCCCTGGTCATTTGTCCAATCTTCCACTTCTTGTTGGCTTCTTTTTTGTGTTTAAGATCAGCAAGGATTTCACTGTTAAGCCAAGCTGGTCACCTGCCATATTTACTGTTCTTTCTACACATAGGGATGGTTTGTTCCTGAAACCTCAATAAGGATTCTTTAAAATACAGCCAGTTTTCCTGGACTCCTTTCCCCCTCATGTTATTCTCCCAGCGGATCCTGCCCATCAGTTCCCTGAGGGAGTCAAAGTCTGCTTTTCTGAAGTCCAGAGTCCGTATTCTGCTGCTCTCCTTTCTTCCTTGTGTCAGGATCCTGAACTCGACCATCTCATGGTCACTGCCTCCCAGGTTCCCTTCCACTTTTGCTTCCCCTACTAATTCTTCCCTGTTTGTGAGCAGCAGGCCTAGAAGAGCTCTTGCACCAGGAAACTGTCCCCTACACTTTCCAAAAACTTCCTGGATTGTCTGTGTGCTGCTGTATTGCTCTCCCAGCAGATATCAGGGTGATTGAAGTCTCCCATGAGAACCAGGGCCTGCGATCTAGTAACTTCTGTTATTTGTCAGAAGAAAGCCTCGTCCACCTCATCCCCCTGGTCTGGTGGTCTATAGCAGACTCCCACCACGACATCACCCTTGTTGCTCACACTTCTAAACTTAATCCAGAGGTTTTTCTGCAGTTTCATACCGGAGCTCTGAGCAATCATACTGCTCTCTTACATACAATGCAACTCCCCCACCTTTTCTGCTCTGCCTGTCCTTCCTGAACAGTTTATATCCATCCATGACAGTATTCCAGTCATGTGAGTTATCCCACCAAGTCTCTGTTATTCCAATCACATCATAATTCCTTTACTGGACTTCCAGTTCCCCCTGCTTGTTTCCCAGGCTTCTTGCATTTATGTATAGGCACTTAAGATAACTCACTGATCATCCTGCTTTCTCAGTATGAGGCAGGAGTCCTCCCCTCTTGCGCTTTCCTGCTCGTGCTTCCTCCCGGATTCTTTGACCATGGGATGGTGTTCCAAGAAGGAGTGCTAGGCAGAGACAGGCTCCACCTAACGAAGAGAGGGAAGAGCATCTTCGCAAGCAGGCTGGCTAACCTAGTGAGGAGGGCTTTAAACTAGGTTCACCGGGGAGACCAAAGCCCTGAGGTAAGTGGGGAAGTGGGATACCAAAGCCTTCTCTCCGACACCACCTGCGTAGCCATTCGTTGATTTCCACGATTCGATGGTCTCTACCCAGGCCTTTTCCTTCCACAGAGAGGATGGACGAGAACACCACTTGCGCCTCAAACTTCTTTATCCTTCTTCCCAGAGCCACGTAGTCTGCAGTGATCCGCTCAAGGTCATTCTTGGCAGTATCATTGGTGCCCACGTGGAGAAGCAGGAAGGGGTAGCGATCCGAGGGCTTGAAGAGTCTTGGCAGTCTCTCCATCACATCATGAATCCTAGCTCCTGGCAAGCAGCACACTTGTCGGTTTTCCCAGTTGGGACGGCAGATAGATGACTCAGTCCCCCTGAGGAGGGAGTCCCCAACCACCAACACCTGCCTCCTTCTTTTGGGAGCGGTGGTCGTGGAACCCCCATCCCTAGGACAGTGCATCTCATGCCTTCCAATCAGTGGAGTCTCCTTCTGCTCCCTTCCCTCAGATGTATCATCTACTCCACTCTCTGCATTAGTACCTGTGGAGAGAACATGAAAACGGTTGCTTACCTGTATCTGCATTGCTGGTACATGGACGCTCCTCTTCCTTCTTCTGGAGGTCACATGCTGCCAATTTTCTTCACCGTCCTTCTGTCCCCGCTGTGCAGCCTGCTCTGATTCTTCAGAATGTTGTGCCCGTAGAAGCATATCCTGGCGTCTGTCCAGGAAATCTTCATTTTTCTCTTATGCAACGCAGGATCGATATTTGTTTCTCCAGACCTTGAACCTTCTCTTCCAATATGGAGACCAGCTTGCACTTGGTACAGACAAAGTCACTTCTGTCCTGTGGAAGAAAGACAAACATGGCACATCCTGTGCAGGTCACAACAGCTGATCACTCACCATCCATATCACCTCCTTCTAAGAGCTTTCTCAGCTGTTGCAGCAACTACTCAGAGGAGCCTGCAAGTTGAACACCTCAGTGGGCTCTCCCCAGGAGAACTCCCAGTCAAACTCCCTCTGTTCACCGCTCAGCTGGTTCGCAGCTGACTGCCTTTTTATAACAGTCAGGCCCACTCAAGGCCCACCTGGAACAAAGCACTCCCAATTCACACTTTTCAAACAATCAAGCAGTTATATGATTCTATGATTGCATAGACAGTATAATGTAGACTCCATCACTTAGGCATTTTATGGATTATATACCAGCAGGACAGTATTGAGGTGCATCTTCTAGGAGATGAATGCAAGTAAGAATAGTGATTTGTATAGCTACTTGTAGCGAAGCGACGACTCACTGGCACGGCGCCTCCTGCTGGTCATCCTGGGAATTAGCTCTCCAGCATATGGAGCGCCCTCTGCAGGCCAGTGTCTCACCTGCCGCTGGCCCCCTGTCCCTCTCAGACCCTGGTGCCCTTTACCTCGAGGTTCTGCCCCAGCAGTACCCCACCATGCTCTGGGTCTCCCCTCTCAGGGGAACCCCCAACCCTCTAAACCCACCTTGCCTCAGTGGCTACTGACAGTCGTCATCTAGCCCCTCTCACTGGGCAAAACTGCAGTCTGTAAAGGCCACTCATCACTGGCAAGGGGTTAGGACCTGCTGCCTTTGCCTATCCCCAGGTTGCCCCTCTGCAGCCCCAGTACCTTTTCATAGGCCTTCATCAAGGCCTGCAGCCTTGGGGTTTACCAGGCTGGAGCTCCCCAGCTCCCCTTGCCCTTCCCCAGCACTGCTTATATTCAGGTACCTTGCTCCCAGGTAGCTAGCCCTTCCCACTCCAGGGCTAGAGTGAGACTCCCCCAGCTCCTGGGCCCCAGCCCTCTTAGAAGGGCCAGCTGGGCCCTAATTGAGCTGACCACAGCTGTGGCTGTTATTCCAATCAGCCTAGCTTGGCTGTTTTAACCCTTGTTCTCCAGGAGTGTGGCAGCTGCCCCACTACACTACTGATAACCTTAATTTTAACTAACTCTATGTTCTAAAAGTGCCTTTTTAAAAATGACCATTCTTATTCAATAGATCTACTACCTGTTCCAAATAAGTAAAGTATTTAAGCACATGCTTAACTTTTAAGGTAAAGTTTACAGGAATAGCATTCAGAAAATGACATCTGTACTTATGAAGTGAGCAGACTTGATAAGGAATCATTTATATAAGGGGATTCTAAGATTATCACTCTGAGTGTCAATGTGAAGCAATGGAAACAGCTACTAGCATGATTGAGAGCTCTTTTTGTTCAGAATATCACCAGGTTCAGGCATCAGTGGGATTCATGGTCTATTACTGTTACATTTTTAATTTCTCAGTCATTTTGGCTTTTTTACACTTTACACCTTACATCCATACAACCAGATGGGCTTTCAGTTCTTTGAGAGATAATGAACTAGAACCCCAAGATGCTATTCTTCCAAAGGAAGAACATTTCAGAGTAAAATTACCCATTTATTATCTGTGTATTTATTTAATATTGAATTGTTTTAAGGAGCCTGGATGCTAACATGATAGGCACTTAAATAAATAAGTAATCAAACCTAATCCATTAAGCAAATGATGTAGGGGCAAAAGAAATTGTAAGAAAATACAATTCAATTTTATGATCTCTGAGTTAGAATCAACAATAAGGATAATTTGTAGAATTATACCAAATATCTTGAGAATATACTGTAACAGAGCAGATTGTGTTCCACTATACAATAAAGGAAGAAGCATAAGAACGGCCGTACTGGGTCAGACCAATGGTCCATCTAGCCCAGTATCCTGTCTTCCGACAGTGGCTAATGCCAGGTGCCGCAGAGGGAATGAACAGAACAGGCAATCATCAAGTGATCCATCCCCTGTCGCCCATTCTCAGCTTTTGGCAAACAGAAGCTAGGGACACAATCCCTGCCCAACCTGGCTACTAGCCATTGATGGACCTATCCTCCATGAATTTATCTAGTTCTTTTTTTAACCCGCTTATAGTCTTGGCCTTCACAACATCATCTGGCAAAGAGTTCCACAGGTTGACTGTATCCTTTCATGACCATACCCTATCTTAACTATCTATTACTAAGTTGTAAAATAAATCTGTCGATTACTATATCACTGTAAGAATACACCAGAGCAGGTAATCGCTAATAATCTTTAATTCATTCACCAACAATTAAAATTGATAAGGCTGTTCTGTCTTATATATGCGTCTTTCCCTTCAGCTTTCTTTCCTTTTCCTTGTACCTAATCTTTTTGCAGAGGCTTAGTGGGTAACTTAATGTCCTATCAAATAATAGCTATAATTTGTATGGCATTAGAAATTCCAGTAATAAAACTGACATGTCAGAAGCAAACAACATTTATCAAAGACCTGTTACTGTTTGACCTGGTGAGCAAACTTGTTCCTAATCTGTTGTTTGAGTGCTAATCTGAACTAAATAAAAATGAATCACATTACAGTGGCATGTGCCATTTCCTGTTTCTTTTAAATTAATCATTATTTACCACAGCATAAGGAGAAAGCTCAGGCTAAATTTCACTGCATATTTGACTCCAGCTGCATCTGTTTACCATGTGAATACAGTTTGGATAATTATTATCCTTAAATATATCTTTGCTTTTCTAGTCTAAAGGTTGTCAGGAACTGACTTAGAGAGTCATATCTGTAGCTGTGAATTCTTTCCAAGCTTACACAAAGCTTAGGTGATTGTCTAGCTTAGTGATTCTCAACCCGCAGCCCACGGGCTGCTTGCAGACCAATCAGCACACATCTGCAGCCCCATGACATCCCCAGGGCCATATAGGTAGTATATATATTCTGTGGTGGCCCACATAACACACAGAGAGCTGCACCACTGGTCTAGACACACACTTTGTACCACCATATATCATATTAATGAAAATCTGGGGTGAATTCATTCCCTTACACTGTTCTTCCCTTACATCTTAGTGCACCATGGTAAAATCCCATGGCATTCACTACAGATATGAAAAAATAACTAAAAATGGGTCACTTAACACCTGGGGAGGGCAGATGCTAAGATACACTCACAGTATTTGGACACACTAGATAATTTTAGCTTCCATATAATCAAAAGTTTGATAAATGTTGAGTGCCTGTAATGATGGGCTATATTTTCAAGAGATCCAGAGTTACTACAATGATTTTGTGCATGGACCTTGGCATGCACAAAAAACTACACCTTTGCAATAAAGCTCATGATTATTGCAGATGTGCACACAAATCTGGTAACGAGTACAGTAATGACTAGTGAAGAGCCTAACTAGTTTATGTTAATTCTATTATCTAATTTCCACACAGTTACAGTAATTGCAGACACGGTGCAGTTGTGCATTTACATGTGCATTTTGTGTGGACAGACCCACATCTTAATCTTTCAAAATTTTGGCCCTTTAAAGGTCTCCCAAATCCATTTTCATTCTACTAGTCCAAAGTCAAACAACTAATACTAAAATAGTTCCAAAAAGATAGTCAAGACTGTCAAAGGAGTTTTATTTTGCACTTTGGAATGCAAAATTAACTCTCTGGCAGTCCAGGAGCTTTGCTAGATCTAATGCAATGTTCCTATATGAATTACTCTTCTTTCTGCTTTGGTGGAATTTATTTCTTTGTTCTGTTTGCTTTGGTTGCTTGTGTGTACTTCTAGGTATCTGGAAAGGAAATATGAGGAAGTCTGTGACTTTTGCAAGAAATACAAAACCAGAATTCGATATGTGATATATGGAATTTTAATAGCAGGTACTTTATTTTTTAAAACCATAGGAAATAACTGTACCCTCTTTCAGTTTTACTTTGATTTCAGGTTATGCATGTTTTGCTTTCAATGTTTGAATTAAATAGTGTGAAGTGGAATTTAATTGATATAACATACTGGAAAACTATCAGACATTTCTACAGATAAGAGTCCATCAAATCTTTCTGAATGTTTTTGAGAAGATATAGGAGATTAAAGTGAATTCTAGTCCTGGATAATGGTTCCAGACTGAAATTCTCCGTTTATTCAGCAGACAAGTACAGCAAGAGCAATAATAGTGGAAGCTTCCCTATGCTGTGCCACCAATATGCTTCATCTCTGACCTGGACAGACTACATTTAGGGATGAAAAGGGTAGTTCAGTTACCATGTCCATTCAGTGATCAGCTTCTATGCTGAGACAGTGGGGTCAGTTATCTTAAATTATATCTTCTAGGAGCTTGCTTGAGACTACAAATTCCTATACTATACACCACAAAACAGCAATCAGATACTAATGACTTTTAGTTAGTACCAACTTAGACTGGATTCAAATCAGTATTCTAGAAGTGAAAGGCTCCTTGTCCTATTACCATTCTCCTACCTGAGCCATTCAGTGCCCACGCCAAAGTGTTTCATTATGGAAAGGTCATGCCACAAAGCCTCGGCATTCCAGCATACGTAGAGAACTCATTCAAGTGGTCCTGTTTGTCCCTCTCCTGATTGTGCAGTAAATTGGGTGGTTCCATTCTGTCCTTTTATGAGCTTCCTTTTGAGGTCCTCCGACCTAAACTCTTAGAATAACTCTCAGAATAACTCAAGAGAGAGGCTTCCCAAGAACATGTCAGTGTTTAATACACCTCTACCTCGATATAATGCTGTCCTCGGGAGCCAAAAAATCTTACTGCGTTATAGGTGAAACCATGTTATATTGAACTTGCTTTGATCCACTGGAGTGCGCAGCCCCCTCCCCCCCCTCCCCCCCCGCCTCTACCCCGGGGAGCACTGCTTTACTGCGTTATATCCGAATTCATGTTATATCAGGGGCGTTATATCGAGGTAGCAGTGTATATACAACTTGCCTTACAAAAGGAAAAGAAACTACTGCTTCATTGTTATAGGCACGCAAAAGCAGGTAATTATTTATGTGTATTAAGTATTCTGTTGCCCCACATTTTATCCAGGAAACTGTCGTGTGCCAAATCCATTTATAGCTAGTTACTGCAGGCAGCAAATTTGGGGCCTAATCCAAAGCCCATTTAAGTCATTGGAAAGGCTCCCATTGATTTCAGCAGGCTATGAGTCAGGCCCTTGTTGCATAGCCCAGTTTACAGAGGTAAATCTCTGAATGCTTCTCCTTATCTCCACTAATATTTTCCACTTTCATGCATATCGTGGAAGATGGAATAGGCACCATTATTTTTAAATCACTCTGTTTGTGCACAGAACACATGCTGCTCCGTAGGATGTTTCACTTTGCCCCAGTGATCAAAGAAACTGCCTTCTTCTAATATATGGTAGGCTTTATTCAGCCAGAAATACATCATGGAAGCCCCTAAAAGCCAATTTTTATTTGGATTACTTGAATACAGGAGCAGAATTATTTCTTGTTTAATCTGGGGATTATTGTTTAATGTACACCTTAAATCAGTTGTTATTAGATTCTTCTCTGCTGGTTTCTTTACTTATCCATTCCTCATCCCTGCCCCATGTCCATGAGTCAGCTCTCATCTCTCCTCCTATCCCATCTGCTAGCTATAGGTTCCAACCATTCTTATTTAACTGCATTGCTTTCCCCTTCCTCATAACTATTTACCCCTGAAATGTTTATAGTGCGCACATCAATGTAGTAGCTTTGGTATCTATCTACTGTTGCCGCTTACTTCAGCAAAGCCTAGTTTTTTCTCTCTCTCTTTCTCTCCTAGAAATACTTCCTGCCCTCTTACTGGCTCTCAGCCTTCAAAACTCCCTTAACCCAACTACAGGGCATTATCCAAATTCTGTGTCTACTTTTGACAACTATTTGCATCACATCACCCCATACTTCTGGCACCAGGCCTGTAATCTGAATGAACATTTACTGGTTTTGTTTTTAATGAAACTGTGGACATTACTCTACTACCATATGTAACACTACTAGTAGTGCTTACCTCCTTTGTAAACGGCTTTGAGATTTAAGGATGAATAGTGCTATTTATGAGTTTGGTTTATTATTATTACCTTGCTGCTACCTTAAAAATGGACTTTGCTTTGGCCACATACCAGAACCCCTTTCTATCCCCACTTCCCAGTGATGGGGTTTGATAGTGACTGAATATGTTGTATGTAATAGCACTGTCCACATTTAAGCCAGGAATCAGGAAGCTATCCTTCAGGACAGCACTTAAGCACATGCTTAGCTTCAAGCTCATCCTTAAGTCTCATTGAAATCAAGTGGAACTTAAGTACATGTTCAAGTGCTTTCTTGAATCAGGGCTTTACTTTCCTATTTCCTAATTAAAGCTCAAGTAAGTAAATAGCCATCTGTTGTGTGTTTTGCTTGTTTGCTTTTTTTACAGGACAGATGTAACTGACATACATATGCTTGTTTCCTTGACAGCTTACCTGATGATAGTCATCGCAGCATGTGTCCTGAATTTTCAGAGAGCCCTGGCACTTTTTGTACTCACTGTTCTAGCCATCTTCTTCATCTGCTGGGATTTTTTAATAGCCAGATATGAAGACAAAATTGCCGACTTCTTTTCTCCTTGTGAAAGGTTTCTGAAACAACAGTGGTTTTGGCTAAAATGGTGAATGAAACTGGCTTCTAACTTATGCAGAGGGACATAATATCATTAAGTTAATTTAGCCTTTTAGCTGTTTATACATTTTATGACTTCACTGGGACCATTTTTTAAAAACCATTTTATTGTTTTCACTGGGAAGTGAATGTAAATGCAAGTTAATAAGCACCCTGAATGAATCTTTCTCCAATATTAGATCACTGCTATTCAAACCATTACTTAGCACTCAAGTTGTGTCAGGTTCCCCATTATAAAGCATAATTCTCAGGGCTTTATACATATCTAAGATGAACAAAATGTTGAAGCCTGAAATGTATTATATCAGGGGTCAGCAACCTACGGCACGCGTGCCAAACACGGCACGCAAGCCGATTTTGAGTGGCACACCGCTGCCTGCCACGGTCCCGGCCCCCAGCCCCACTCAGCCCCCCCACCCACCGCTCTCCCCTGTGGGGGCAGTAGGCAGAAGCTTGGTCCTGCAGCAGCCAAGCTCCTCCCTCCCCCGCTTCTTCCCCCAGCGTGGTGCTTTCCTGCCCCTCCCCCTCCCCCTCAGCTGATCGCCCTTGCAAAGGGGAGGGGCAGGAGTGGCAGCGTGCTTGCTGCTCCGTAAAGGAGGCAGAAAAGAGGTAGGGACGGGACCTTGGGGAAGGGAGTGGAACAGGGCACATCCCTTACAGCCCCCTGCCATGAACCACTCAGGGCAGGGGGCTGGGAGCACCTCCACGAGCCGAGCACCCCAGCCCTGACCCCTGAACCCCCCATCAGCCCTCTGCCCTGAACCTCCACACACCCCCAGCCCTCTGCCCTGATCCGCATGCTTGGTCTGCATGCTTCAGTTCCCCATTGGTACAATGGAGATAACAGTACTGCCCTACCACAGACAGGTTTTACGAATGTTTGTGAGGTGTTCAGATAATACAGTAGTGATGGCCATATAAAATAGATTATCAATATACTGTGTTGATTTACAGTAACTGAGACTCCATCCCTGCACATTTTTTCATGACAAACTATACAAATATCCAGCCAAGTGCAACTTGTTTGTTGCTTCCTTCTTTGGTTATAGGTATGAGAAGATATTGTTGTTAAAATGGGCTAACGAACAGATTCCTCAATCCCTCCCCCCTCTGCAGGCACATGTACTTCTGATACCTGGGACTTGACACAGGATAATGGGAAAAATTTTAGAGTAGCTTGTTCAAATATTCCCATCACATCATTGCCCTATTGTAAGACCTGCAATACAGACTTTTCTTAATTTTGATTGGTTTGTGCCACACTTTTATTCATTTATGTGTAGCTTTTGGCATGTTATTATTGGGCAGACATATTATTTTTTCCTGGGAAACAATTGTATATAGAGAAAGAATGGTCTAATGTTTAGGGTGCTAGCCTGGATCTTAAGAGACCCAGGTCCAGTTTCCTGCTCTCTCACAGACTTCCTGTATAATTTGGACAAGCCACTTAGACCCAGATCCTCAAAGTTATTCAGGCTCCTAATTTTTATTAATTTCAGTGGACGTTAGGAACCTAAATACCTTTGAGGATCTGGGCCTTAGGCTCTGTGTGCTTCAATTCCCATCTATAAACTGGGGATATTAGCACTTCCGTCTCTCACAGGGCTTTTGGGATACCTACATTGAAGATTGTGAAGGGGCCAAAATGGGGGCCAAATAGTTACCTAAGATAGTAATAAATAATATGAATAGCTGTGTCTGAGATAAGACAGAGCCAGTCCAAAAATATCTGAAAGTTCAACAAAGTATTTAAAATGGAAACAACAGTTGTGCAAAAAAGCAAAAATATTTTCCCTCTATTTTGGCAGTGATTGGAGAAGGATTCTGGTGGTGGTTTGGTTGTAGGGTGACCAGACATCCCAATATTATCAGGACCGTCCTGATATTAGTGGCTTTGTCTTATACAGGCAACTATTACCCACATCCTGATTTTTCACACTTACTATCCGGTCACCCTATGTGATTGACAGATTTGTATTATATTCATATTGCTGCTGGGGTAATGTTATCTCTGGGTAATTGCCTATTTATGTAGAGATGTATTTTTAAGAATTTGCCACCGGTGCTCAGAGGCTGGGATGGGTGGTCTTTGATGTAGCAGTATTGATCTGAAAAAATTAAAATAAAATAGAAATTGGAGTAATTGAGATCTCTTCTTTGTATCAAGATATTGTGTATGATATTATATTTGTTTCCCTTTTGATAGGGTGGTGTGGATAGCTCTAATTGCAGCTATCATTTGCTGGCTCATCTTTGACACTGCCAAACAGGGAACCAATCAGCTCATCTCCTTTGGTGGGCTTGTGATGTATGTTCTCTTGATGTTGATCTTTTCCAAATACCCAACCAAAGTAAGTATTTGGCTAACTCTTGATCTTTTCCTTCATTTTGACTAAGTCTCAAGAATGTACTCACTGGGACTGAACAGTTCCACCCAGCCAACTGCAATTTACGTGTAATGATATAAATTTTCTAAAAACCTAACTGTAGTTACTATATTTACTGTACTGCACAGGCAACCTGAATTCTGGCATTTCCTAACTTGAGTGCTGGACTTTGCAACTTTATTTTTAATGTAGTATTGAGAGATACCTATATGGTCATATGCATGGATGCATTTGGTCAAATACTTGTACACTTACAAAAATCTTAATCATTGTTCTGATAACCAGAAGTCATAGTGGGCCTGACTCTGAAACCCTTACTAACACTGAGTGGTACTTCATGTTAAGAGTTCTACTGAAGTCAATGTGTATTTTGTGAAGTCAGTGGAACTGCTTACATACAACACTACTCAATTTGAATAAGAAAATGCGAGTTGGAGTTGCAAAATTGTGCCCAATAAGAGCAAAAGAAAATCCAGGATTCTCTAGATTTAGACTCTGACTATAACATTTTCTATGCTCTGTAAAATTAAAATACAAGTCTATACAGTACATTTCCACCATTTCTCTATGGTAAGAAAAGAAACCATTTCACTCTGACTTCGTGTAAAAACCACAGTACATGTTACATTTAATAGCTCAGGGTCAATTAGGGAAAATTATCTTTGTTGTTTGGCTGGCACTCAGGCTTCAATGGTCTAAGTCCCTTTCTACATATGTTCAAATAATCCTATTGACAATGAAGACACATTTGCTAGAAGGGTATTAGCATGAATCTGTTTTAGTAGTATCCAGTAAAAGGGAGAAGGGGAGCATCAATGGAAAAACGGAATGAAGTACACTTCAGTATCTCCTAAAACTTTAAAAATCAATGAGTCATATCCTACAGTCCTGATTCATCTTATGTTGTGTCCTTAATCAGATGAAACTCCTATTAATTTCAGGATTTGCCACAATGGGAGTTTTGCCTATTTAAGGACTGAGTACAAAATGAATCTGTACTTTAGAGATGTTGTTTTTCCTAGTAGCAATGACCAGGCCTATTATAGCATTAGGTAGGGTATAACTCCATGGAAAGAGGGAGGAAGCATGTAGGGTGCAAAGTATTAATTCAAAGGCCCTCAGAGGTGCAAGGCTTCTGCTCTAATTCACTCTATTTACCCCTTCACTATATTTTCTACATATGCCTGTTGGTTTATTTATCTTTGTTTTCCAAGGAACTGTGATAGCCGCTTGCACTGGAGAGATTTTTGTAAAGGTTGTGCTTTTATTGCCACAAATCCCTGTTCAATTTTTACTTGCTGTTTTTATGCATAGCACTAGTGTTTTTCATCTGAGTCATACGTTAATCCACTGTCTGGTTCATTAGATTGCACAAAGCCTCCTGGAACACTTCTATATCTATGCTGAAGCTTTTCATAGCCAAGGGAAAGAGCAACACATAGAACTCCAGAGGATGCTTATTTTGTCACTCTGTCCTCCTGACAGCCCCTTCCATTCCTGAGTAATGACTGTTTGGCTTTTACCCCATAATCCTTTGCAAAGCATTACTACCAGCAACTGAAGTGAGAATTAATAAGTGCCAGATCTGGTGTTCTCCCATGGGTCTTCATTACATCTAATTGGCCTATTTTATTAAAGTGGGAGCAAATCAGCAAGGCTGTACCTTACTTCAGTCCTTGTAAATTGATCAGATTTACAATATACAAACTGTGATAGCAGAGCAGAAAGCCTGAAGTATAGGGTTATAGTCATCCATTCACATTTCCAGATGGAATAACCCAGGGGTGGCCAACCTGTGGCTCCGGAGCCACATGCAGCTCTTCAGAAGTTAATATGCGGCGCCTTGTATAGGCACCGACTCCGGGGCTGGAGCTACAGGAGACAACTTTCCAATGTGCCGGGGGATGCTCAACCCCTGGCTCTGCCACAGGCCCTGCCCCCACTCCACCCCTTCCCGCCCCCTCCCCTGAGCCTGCCGTGCCCTCACTCCTCCCCCTCTGCCCCCCTGCCCCAGCCTCCTGCACACCACGAAACAGCTGATCGGGAGGGAAGGGGAGGCACTGATCGGCGGGGCTGCCGGTGGGTGGGAGGTGGTGGGAGCTGATGGGGGGCTGCTGATGTATTACTGTGGCTCTTTGGCAGTGTACATTAGTAAATTCTGGCTCCTTCTCAGGCTCAGGTTGGCCACCCCTGGAATAACCCAATAATGAATGCTTGTATATTATTGTAATCATAACATTTAACACTCATGTAGCCCTGTCAGGGCCAGGCCATGGGCAGCCTGTGAACACCAGTCAGTTAGCTAGTTCCAGTCAGAAGACAAGTAGTAGGGTCAGGGCAAGCCAGATCAAGATACCACAAAGTTAGGCTCAGGAACACTTGCAGGCAGAAAGGAAGTAGCAAAGTCAGCATCAAGCTGGATCAGGATACCAGGAACTCAGAATTAGGCACCTAGTTAGAGGCAGCAGGCAAGTAGCAGTCAGGGATGAACCAGGGTCAGAAGTCAGAGTCTAGGGTCCACAGCAAGGCAAGGCCTAGAGCATGAGCAAGCAAGCATTGTTGCTCAGACAGCTCCCTGTGTTGGCTTCCTAGTTTATCAGTGGGCTGCAGGGGCAGCCACTCAAGCTCTGCTGGGTGGTACTTCCTGCAGTATCTAGCTTCAGGGGCCTCTCTAACAAAAACCCAGCCTAAACTTCCTATGCAGAAGCATCAGCAGCCTAGAGCCCACAGGTTCTTCTAAGCCCTTTTTAGTCATAGATATTCAAGCACTTTACAAAGTTGAGGAAGCATCATTCTCCCTATTTTACAAATGGGGAAACTGGCATAGTCAAGTGCAATGACTTACCAAGATCACATAGTGAAACAATAGTAGTCTCCTATTTCTCAGCCCAATGCTTTATCTATTTATATGAGCAACATCGTGATGTTATATTAGCATCTAGTGATATATTCACTGCTATGATGAAAGAAGAACCGTGTGTTAACATTTTCGTTGTCTGTTGCATTCACATAACAATTATTTCACCTCTGTACTATATACAGGGAGGGATATGTCTCTTGTTCTTTTCTTATTATTGTTCATGATAAGGCTCAGGGCTCAGCATGCAATGCTCCATCTTTATCTGAGCAGTTCTAACTTGGATCAAAAGGGAGCATCACATTGAGGGATATGGCATTAGTCCATCACTCCATAGTAAAGAGGAGGGCAGCGGTGGTAACCCAAAGAGATGAAACCTCCCTATGCTCCATTTTGGCAACCCCAATACACTACAATGTAGCTAAATCATCATTAATTATATGTATGTTAAACTAACATATTTCTTTTCATATCAAGTGATTTCTGTATTTTCTGTATGGCTAGGTTGCCTGGAGACCAGTATTTTGGGGGATTGGAATGCAGTTTATTCTTGGACTTGTTACTCTGAGGACTAAAGCAGGATTTGATGTATTTAATTGGCTGGGTAGGCAGATACAGGTAAGGCATTAGCCAAAAAAAAGTTCTTTTCTTTTTAACATTTTCTTTATTGGGGTATTTATATTAGAACAGGAGCATGTTGACTGCAAAAGTAAACAAGACACTAATAAGAGAAAGTTATATATTCTACACAGTATAAGTCTGCAGTCCCCTATTATTCAGAAGAGCTACATTCTGTTACACATGAATACGGCACTAGAAACAGTCGATTAGCCAGATTATCAGAGTCAAACGTTTGTTTCTTGAACACACCTGTCACCCTCTTTTCCTCTTGGGATGAAATGTGGCTTTGTTCCTAGGCTAATGCACCAGGTGTTCCATAAAGTCGATGGGTGTTTTGCCATAGAAGTCAAAGGGAGCAGAATCAGATCCTTACTGTTTTGACTTCCTGGGAAAAATAGGGTCCTCTGTGGGGTAACCTGCCCAGTGATCAGATCCAGTCACCTCATTTCTCTCTGCATACTGTCTTCAAATGAGCATGTTATTCTTATGCCAAATTGTCAGGCCTAAGGCCATGCCTACACTACAGAATTATGTCGACCTAACTTACGTTGTCAGACAGCCACCGCCATTATTAAATCACTTGTGTGTGTGGTGCACGTCCTCACCAAGAGCACTTGTATCATTTGTTTTGTCAGTGTGGGGCATTGTGGCTCCTGAAAGCCAGTAACAGTCGACATAAGCAACACAGTGTCTACACTGACACTTGGTCAACCTTATTACATCAACCATAAGGCTACGCCACACAGGGAGGTGGTGTTACTAAATCGGCGTAGAGAGGCACTTCCGTTGCTGGGAGCCAAATTTAAGTGAAGACATTTCCACAGCTAGGTTGACACAAGGCTGCTTATGTCGACCAGTCCTGTAATGTAGACCTGGCCTAATAAATAACAATTAGAACATGCCCCATTCTTGATTGACCATCACCTCATTTGGGCTGAAATCAGAACCCACCCCATCACCAGGCAAGAGTATCATATTGGTCCACTCACAGAAGCTCATGGTCCAATTCTGAAACATCCTTGTAAGAAACTTTGTCCACTAAAATGCCATGTAATAGAAGATCTAATGAAATACTATCACCACAGCCACTGTCACGCTAGCACCAAAGCCTACACTCCTTGCCCCCACAGACCCCATGGTTCTCAGGTTCCCTGCGATAGAAGAAACAGAAGGAATAAAATTCAAGCATTGGTGGCAGAAACACAAGTGGAGATGGAGATAGAATTCTGCACAAGGAGCTGCTCATTGAAACTAGCGTGACTTTGTAGTATTGCTGGAGTGGAGACTGCATCCAATGTGAGCTCCTACATGTGGCCAACCTGCAAGACAACTGATGTAAAAAATCATCCACTGCTGGAGAGTAACAGTGGAAAAGGTGGGCAGAGTGTATACAGTGAGGGGAATTCAAACTTTTGGCACAGAAAGTTACTGTGTCCCTCTCTGATAGCTCTTAAAAGGTACAGGTGAATAATCCAATGTAGACAAATAATGTGGCACTATTTCCATATAAAAATTTTATTTAAATATAATTACCCCCATTCAGAAATGAACCCTAAAGTATGTCCACTAATCTCCAGGAAACAGAGTCCCTGCCATCCTTTCCTTGCCATTCTGATTCAGATGGGGCTGAGCCGCTCAAACATTGATCTCACCTGGCACATGGCCATTCTTTTGACAATACCTTCTTTTTGCCCTCAGGCTTCAATTTGAAAATGGTTAACTTATTGCTCATAGTTGCCCTGTGAAGTTCTGCCAACAGCATGTAGAATGTGCAGATGCACCTCAATGGCATCTGTGCGGAGTGAAAAATAAACACTTCCTTTGGACTAGCATTTTGCCACTGTCCTGGGGCAGGAACTGTCTCTTACTACATGTTGAACTGTGCTTAATGGGTCCCCAATCTCAGCTGGGACCACTAGCCACTACTGTAACACAAATACTAAATAATAATAATTAATAATGAACAGGTGGCTGGGTGGTTCTGCCCCACCCCAAGGGAAGGTTTAGGATGGTGCACACTACTCCCCTTTCCACAGCTGGTCAGCTCAGTAGTCTGGGCAAGTGTGACTTATGGTTATGTCTCTCATCTGCTCCCTTTGAGGCAATGTTCACCACTGGGTCCTAGAGAGCAGATTCTGAACTACAATTGTACTTGTTCATTGGACAAGATGCAGAACAGAAGGAAGGCACCTCACCTCCCCACAAAAACCTGCAATAGGGCCAACAGCCAATCTGACTCTTTATGATTTTTTTAAATCTGTGCAATATTTGCTTATTATTTAGCAGTGACCCTCTGCTTATAACAGATGCTTTGTTTGTTTGTTTTTTCTCTTTAGATTTTCCTGGAATACTCTGATGTTGGTGCTAAATTTGTGTTTGGTGAAAAATATACAGATCATTTATTTGCCTTTAAGGTAAACAGCTATTATATAAGTTGTATTTTACATATAGTTGACCACAAAAAGAGTTTCATTGGAAAACATGTTCCATGTATGATTTACAACATGTATGAAATTACCAATGGGGAGAGGAAGTGTCCAGGGGACAATCTCCCCAATAAGATGTGACCCACACTATGAAAAAGTTGGGGAACTGGAGATTAAACTTGCCATTTAATGTTATGCATTTGTTTTCTCTAAATTTATTTAACCCAGCTGCAGCAATTTACATTTTTGATAGGATGACAATATTAGCAGACACATTTTCAAAATGGAGGCATGACAGGATACAGGGGTCTTAACTGGTCAGTGGTAAGCACAGGGTTAACTTCTGCCTATCTTATCCTCCCTCCCACAAGTACTCAGGGAAAGATGCCAGTACTGAGATACCATGGAAATAGGCGTCTTATAAATACCATGGATAGGTGGAAAGAATTAAGAGGAAGCAGGGCTGGAGGGTGCAGGCCAATAAGGTTCATCATTAAGAAGGCAAGAAACTCCGTAAAAATAGCTGTTTAGGGGACAAAATGAGAAGCTGTTTTGAATTAAGCATTTTTTTACCCAAGGCTCTCTCTGCAGCTCATCACAGGTCATCACTTCCTTTCTTTGAAAGAGCTGACAGGCAAGTTATCTTTCTCCTCTCGCTTCCTGAGAAGATAGGTTGGGAAATGGGCTATCACTGATCCCATTCTTCCAGGACATAAGAAGCTGAAATGTCTCTCTATCCAAGCTCTTATACCTTCTCTCTCCCATAGACTGAGGTGATAGCCCAGACTGGAATTATTCTCATTTAGCTTCCTAGCTATATAAGACCAACCTGGTTTGTTTCTTTTGTAGACGATAGTGCACTTTGAACACAAACACTGAGTGATAAAATCCAGTCAGGGGAACACTGTGTTTTCATACTTGACCCACTGAATCACTCTGCCGCCTTGAAGGCCCAAGGTACACATAGTACACAATTCATGAGAAATTGTACGCCTCTGTCTCCATGCACAATCCCCATGATTGTGCATTTATAGTGGGTTATTACTAAGGATAGTTAGAAAATTAAAAAAAAAAAATCAGCAAAAGAACCCCAAAATTTCAACAAAAACCAGAAGGGAACATATTTTTTTTTCTTTCAAAATTTTTTTTTCAGTTTTCCAACTATCTCTCACTTTTACAAAGTCAGGCACCTAAGTGACCATTTCCATGCTCAGTCACTGTATGTTTTGTGAAAGCATGATGAGTGCATTGCACAAATAAGAGTTTGATTCACATGGAGCTATAGCCTATTTTTTAAAAAATGCTCCAGCAGTGATAAAGGCATGTTGTGGACTGATATGTTAGCTAGGGCTACATTTTCAAAAGTTTGCATGTGTTCAAACATCCATATGTGCCTTTTTCTATGGGATAAACTGGGGAAGGACACACATGGAAATTTTAAAGTGGGATTGGATACTAGCAGAATATGTTCACACTGAAGGACAGAACGTCAAAATGGGCTGCATGGTTGATGTGGCCTCAAAACTGTGCGAATGCTGCTTATTTTCAGAATTGCACAGGGCTCAGTTTAGGAATATGCATGCTAATCATGTGTCAAGCAGGTGCCAGCCTGAAGGTGATTGAGTCTCCCATCAGCCCTCCATTGGCCTATGGGCCACCTACTGTAGGCCAAAAAAAAGCAGCAGCTGGGACACATTGGTGCATAAAGAGCTTCTTATCCTCCCTCTTGCTGATCATCAATATGGTTTATCTTGGATTTTGACTTCCTCCAACTTGAGTAAAAGACACATTTAAGGAGACAGACCCAGCCAGTCCATTTACCTCCTGCATATTCCAACCCTTGCAATATTTTTTCCAGTGCTTGGGTATCAAGCTGGTCAAAAGTGATATTACTACCTTCCATTCTTTGCAAGTGGAACTCTAATGCACTGTATTTTGTGGTAGCTTCAAAGAGATGATGAGGTACCACCCAAAACTGTGTTGGCCCAGGAGAGAGATTCAGGCACAATGTAGACCTATTTTTGAAAATATAGCCCAGATAGTCAAGATTAAACCCATTATTTAAATATTTATTCTCACAAACAGAGATGTTATAAATATCATCTCTGTAGGCAGGCGATGCTACCCTTTTCCCAGCTCCATAAAGTAAGAAGATCACACCCAATTGCCTCTTGACATAAGTAAAGATAGATCAGCTAAAACTTACTTGTCAGAATTAAATCTTTTATACTTCTTTAATGAAATGTTATCGGATTTTGGTTATTTTGACTGCTTGCTCTTTATTTATGCCAAGAGGTTTCTGGTTCATTAAGTATAAGGGTCTAGTTTGAATGGTTGAGGTTGGAGAATCTTCCAAAGGTTTCAAACCTAGAATGCACCTATACATCATCTGCCGCCTGCTTCTTATTTGGGGTCTTATTGTGCAAGATGCTGAGCAACCACAATGCCCAGCTTCCATGGGAGTTCTGAGTACTCAGCATCTCAGAGTCATGCGCTACATACACAGTCAAATGACACTTCTATAGGTCCAAAGGTGATTTCTCATATCTATCAGAATTAGTAGTGGATGTGTAACAGTGTGGCTAATCAAAAACACATTATAAAGGCATAACAACGAGAGAGTTCTATTTTCTTTGGGGGTTTATTACACTAATAGCAATTAATGTAACATTTGTAGCTGACAGATATGAAATCGTAAAAAGCTTTTTGAGACTTACTTTTTCCATTTAGATGTTCACTTTTATTTAATTTATTCCTGGTTTAGGACTTGTCTGCACAAGGAAATTATTCTGGTATATGGTAGAATGTGAATTTAAAGTGCTATGTTTATACCAACGTAACTCCCTATGAGGACTCTTGTATTCTGGTAGATGAGTGTCCAGTGAGTTATACTGGTATAACTATAATGGTTTAACGACACCGGTATAATTATACTGGTATAACTGGTGAAACTTTTCCACATAAACAAGCCCTTACTCACCTTCATGGGCATTAGCATAGCATAGTGGGCACAGGTAGAACAGGGCATAGTTGAGGCTGAGTTCCAGCTTCTATTCTGACCTTCTTAACATTTGCTCATAACTAAGGCTGAGAGTCTTTCACAGAGGTCCCGGAAAGTCAGGGATTCCTGCAGTGAGCAGTGCAGCTGACCCCAGGCAGCTGGTCCTGGGCACTGCCCCAGAGCAGTGGTCCGGGAGCAGCAGTGGTGGCGGGGCCCCAGACCATGCCCCCGCCTGAAGCAGCGGTGGTGGTGGGGCCCTGGGCCGCCCCCCCACCTGAAGCAGTGGCGGCACCAGCCCCTCCCCCCCCCCAACAGCGGTGACAGGGCCCTGGAGTGCCTCCCTCCGCGGAGCAGCAGCATCCCCCCAAATGCTCCCCCCCCCGAGCAGCAGCATCCATGGGAGCGCCCCCCTACCCAGCACCTAAGATTTAGTTAGGGGTATTTTTAGTAAAAGTCATGGACAGGTCATGGGCTGTGATTTTTTGGTTATTGCCCATGACCTGTCCATGACTTTTACTACAAATACCTGTGACTAAATCGTAGCCTTACTCATAACTTTCTCTTATGTATTCTCTTTGGGCTGACATTTTTCGTGCATGGTCGCAGCCTAGAAAGTAAGGGGGGAGGGCATACAGGAAAAATCTCCCTTTTATCTCTGATTCAGGTAGCCATACACCTGCAGAACCACAAATGAGTGGTGCACAGGAAGAAGAACTACCTGGGGGCCCGAGAAGCACGACACTTGGTGTCCGCCCTACTCCTTCTGCTTTTTCTAGCCCAGTTTCATGCAATCAGTGCATGTTTGCTCCCTGGTGAAGAACAGAGGGGAGCATCTGACCTTTTATTGTCAAATACATTTCACGGTCTAACTAACCCAACAAAGGAAAGGAAAGGAAAGGCTGATACTGTACCCTTAACTTGGCCTGCTGTGCATAGATTTTTCTGTATCTACAATGTATGTGACTGCCCCCTATTTAGAGAACCCTGCAAGACCTAGGCATATTGGTGAGAATTAAGGCTGTTATTCCTTCATTCAAAACAGCTCTGCTTTTGCAGCCCCCCCTAACGTTAACTTAAGGGCTTTTTCTTTGTGTTTGTCTAATATGGGCCAGTGAGCACAGCACAACTGAGAAATCAGGGTGGGTGCAACATGTGAAAATAGTTTATCACATGCTGCATGTAGTTCAGTTCTTCTGGGTCACGCTAGGGAAGGAAAGTCTGACATTTTCAAATTGACTCCTCCATGCTCTAGATAAAAGCTAGCCTGGGCATGACAGGTCATCTCAGTAATTAGATACATGCTAATTGGTTGTGTGCCACTTTCGGTTGAAGACATTGACACAAAAGTTGCTATCATATTAAATAATCAGGGACTGATTTTTTTAAAAACTAACTCGCTAAGTTCCATACCCAATCAAGGGTGCAGATGATCACAATTGGAACATCCTGACTTGTGGGAACAAAAACTGCACCTGTATTTGTCTTCAGGTGCACAACGGGAAACCACTTTTAAAACTCAGTTTCTTATTAAAGTCATTTTGTAAAGTGATTTTATCAGAGACAAGCCTGTAACAGCATTGGCCACTGACATGTGTAGTGAGAATGACAGAGGAGTAGCAAGTGTCACATCTTAAATGGCACGTTCTTTCTTTCCCTCTCCAACTTGTCACACACTCCCACAGCTACACTGAAACCTTCTGCCTCCAGTTGGGCTGTGAGAAAGGAAAGATATTTGCTTGTAATTTTGATCATCTGCTACTTGAGGTTGGTGGCCACCTGACTTCTTCCTCTCCCTGCAATGCTTTCCTGCTGGATAATCATGTTCCTAGAATCTGAGGAATTTCCATTTAGCTGCATCTCTTGTAGGGATACAAGTTTAAGTATAGAATATGGGATAAGAAGAAAGTTGGGACCCATTGTAAGGATTATGCCTAGAAAAAGAGAGTGGTGGCCGTTTGATGGTTTATTTAATCTCACTTCTGTGATACTTCTCCCTAATTCCTGAACCCTCAATGCATCACAAGCTAATGCTAAAGGTTCCCCTGTCTGTCAGCAGTGCCGGCTCCAGGGTTTTTGCCGCCCCAGGCAGCCAAAAACCAAAAAAAAAAAAAAAAAAAAAAANCCTGCTTGTTAAACTGGTGCCTGGAGCCGGCCCTGTCTGTCAGCTAGTTTCAGAGTAGCAGCCGTGTTAGTCTGTATCAGCAAAAAGAACAGGAGTACTTGTGGTACCTTAGAGACTAACAAATTTATTTGAGCATAAGCTTTTGTGGGCTACAATCCACTTCTTCGGATCAATTTAAATGATTAAATGCATTAGAGGAACAGGGTCAAGCTAGAAGTATCCCAATAGTAACTCTTTTGAAGGGCAGAGGCAGTTATGGCTATGAGCCACATTAATATATTTTGAGAGAGGGTGTTTTTCGAACTTCATCAGTATAAATTATGGTAGTAACTTTCCTCTGGAGAATTAAGAATTGAATTTATTGACAAATACTTTAGTACTGATGCATTTGATTTTTTTATACTTTTTTTTATTCTGTTCATGTTCATTATTTATGACGTGTGACTCCTTCAATTGCACAATTAAAAAGCTTTCTGGCTTTAGAGGTATTGGTTTAAACATTACTAATCTCTCTGGCTTATCGTGAACCTGTACTGAGAGGTTTTTTCCCTATTACATACTAGCATAGAAATGTTGAGTTCCTGTGTGTTTAAGATATATACGTACCAAATGATCCAATTTTAATTCAGGATGAAAAACAAAAATCAGCTAATTACCTGCCAGACTGTGGGCCATGCATGTGTTACTCCATTTGTGATTCTTTTAAACTGTATGTTTAAAGAAAGTTCTTTTCCTTCAGTTTCACTGCCATACAATGAATAGATCCCCGTGGAGTTACTTTTAAGGAATTTAGTGACTCTGCTCACTGCTGCAAAGCTCAAACATCCAACACTGACATAATTGGTGTTACAAGGGGAGCAGTGCTCACCTCAATAATGGCAAGAAGAGGACTTTGTTAATACTGTATGTGTTGTTAATCTACAGTTAAACTAGATGGGAGTGTGATAAGCAAGTTGCCCTTGATCTTGCGAATGTCAGGTCAATATCGGTCAAAACCAAAACCTTTGATCCAAACCCTCTCAAACTTCTGGGAAACTTGGATCCAGATCTGGACCTGAACCTTTTGTCTGCTCCATAAATCTATAAAGATCCAAATTAAAATTTTCCTTTCATTCATACATACAGAACAAGAGAGTCAACATGGCTTTTGTAAAGGGAAATAAGGTCTCACCAATCTATTAGAATTCTTGGAGGAGGCCAACAAGCATGTGGACAAAAGTGAACCAGTTGATACAGTGTACTTGGACTTTCAGAAAGCCTTTGACAAGGTCCATCACCAAAGGCTCTTGAGCATACTAAACAGTCATGGAATAAGAGGGAAGGTCCTCTCATGGATCAGTAACTGCTTAAAAGATAGGAAACAAAGGGTAGGAATAACTGGTCAGTTTTCACAAAGAAGAGAGGTAAATAGCAGCATCCCCCAAGGATCTGTACTGGGACCTGTGCTGTTCAACATATTCATAAATGTTCTGGAAAAGGGAGAGAACAGTGAGGTGGCAAAATTTGCCAAAAATACAAAATTACTCAAGATAGTTAAGTCCAGCGCTGACTGCGAAGCGTTACAAAGGGATCTCACAAAACTGGGTGACTGGGCAACAAAATGGCAGATGAAATTCAGTGTTGATAAGAGCAAAGTAATGCACATTGAAAAAAATAATCACAACTATACATACAAAGTTGGGGGGTCTAAATTAGCAGATACTGCTCAAGAAAGAGATCTTGGAATCATTGTGGATAGTTCTCTGAAAACATCCGCTCAATGTGCGGTGGCAGTCAACAAAGCTAACAATGTTAGGAACCATTAAGAAAGGGATAGATATTAAAACAGAAAATATCATAATGCCACTATATAAACCCATGTTACACCCACACCTTGAATACTACACACAGTTCTGGTCACCCCATCTCAAAAAAGATATTAAATTGGAAAAGGGGTAGAGAAGGGCAATGAAAATGATTAGGGGAATGGAACAGCTTCCATAGGAGGAGAGATTAAAATGACTGGGACTTTTCAGTTTAGAAAAGAGATGACTAAGGGGTGATATGATAGAGGTCTATAAAATCATGAATGGTGTGGAAAAGTGCATAAGGGTGTGTTAATTACCCCTTCACATAAAACAAGAATGAGGGGTCACCCAATTAAATTAATGAGCAGCAGATTTAAAACAAACAAAATGAAGTACTTTTTCTCACAACGCACAGTCAGCCTATGGAACTCATTGCCAGGGGATTTTGTGAAGGCTAAAAAGTATAAATGGGTTAAAAAAAGAATTAGGTAACTCCATGGAAGATAGTTCTATCAATGGCTATTAGCCAAGATGGTCAGGGACACAACTTGATGCTCTGGGTGCCCCTAAACCTCCAAGTGCCAGAAGCTTCTGGCACTGGCTACTGTCTGAGACAGGATATTGAGCTAGATGGACTATTGATCTGACCCAATATGGCCATTCTTATGTTCTCACATAACAATGGGTAAATTTGGTTCCAGGTCTGAACTTTGCAATGCAGGTCCACCAAACCCCACATCTGAAACATGTACAAAGTTTACAGAATTTTGATCCAGATATTTGCAGATGCTAATGTCCAGGTATCTGAGTGGCTGACTACTGAGGTGCTTTAAACATGGCTACAGCCAACCTGCAATATATTGTTATGAAACCGTTTCAAAACTATCACAGTTTGTTCTGGAAAGCATCCAAATCCATGAAAAGCAATTCATCCAAACTCAACACATCTACATGGAAAACAACTCTAGGAGTTCCAGAGTAAAACAATTTCTGAACTGAATAGTTGAGGTTGAATGATTGAGCTTGCAAGATCTTTAAAAGATTTCAAAACCAGAATGTATCTCAAAGACATTGGCCTTTTCTTTCAAACAGAGAGAAAAGAAAAATTATTTAAAATTGTAAGTTACTTTATTTTGTGTTTCCAAATTAGGTCCTGCCAATAGTGGTTTTCTTCAGCACAGTCATGTCTATGCTTTACCATGTTGGATTCATGCAATGGCTCATTAAAAAGGTACCACGGCACAGAATTTTGTTAATGCTTTTTATTTGAGATATTCAAGTATTACACAGCTGTTGCAACCATAAAGTCAAATTGTGGCATTTTTTAAATTTAATATTTATCATTTTTAGGTTGGTTGGATAATGCAGGTTACCTTGGGGACAACTCCTGTTGAGTCCCTAGTAGCAGCTGGCAACATATTTGTGGGACACGTGAGTTATGAAATAGAAAAATAGGCTAATACCCTTAATCACCCACCTATTAAAAGACAGAAATCCTGGACTGTGGAAAGTGAAATACCACTGTTTAATGAGCTTCTGTTTCCAATAAACATCCCTTCTGTGTGAAGTTAGGACTCTAATGCATCAGGTCAGGTGCTTGGTTTTTTGGAAGCCAGAATTCCGTCAGTTTATAAATCAGCAATGTCACACAATCAGGTAAATTCTGAAGGTTATACTATGTTCACACATGAAGCTCTGGCATGAAGCTGGCAGACAGACCCCCTCAAGAGGGCACTAGACTAGTCTAAAAATAGAAAGAAAGCAAAAAAAGAAAAACTAATAGAAAATGAAAATAGGATAAGAAGGGGGGAAAGGGAACAGAAACAGAAAAGGACAGGAGAGAGAATGGCAGAAAAATAAGATAAGGGGTCAACTGTGTGAGGACATGGCCCAAGGACATACAGGACAATGGGGACTCCAGTAAAAAAAAACCAGATTAGGAACCACTACATTAAAGCAACCAAGAAATGACCTTCAGCCAGGCGAGGTGGGTGTCCAGCACAATTGCACTACCTGAAAAACAGCACTTAGCCTTGAGAAAGCCCCATGCATATTCAGAGCACTCGTCAGCACAAACATTAACTGTTTGATAGCACCAAAGACACTGTGATTGAACCGTGTCTAGCATTAATTCATAAAATAACTGGTCATTCTATGAGGGCTTATACAGAAATTATTCATTTGACTGTTGCTTCTCATTTTCAGACAGAATCTCCTCTTCTAGTGAGGCCCTATTTACCATATGTCACCAAGTCTGAACTCCACTCGATCATGACTTCAGGGTTCTCAACCATCGCTGGCAGTGTCTTAGGAGCATACATTTCTTTTGGGGTAAGGAGGGGGAAATAAATCATGAAAATATAGTGTGTGTTCAAATCCCCTTTACATGTTGCACCTGTAGCAGTCCTAATTCCCTTCAGGGTATTATGGATTTCAATTCAAACAGCACTTTGAATCAGAAGGGTGTCTGTAGCTGAGATTCCTGATCTATAGTGGGTCTAATGCTTCCATCAATGTGTCCAAGGTTTATATGTGTAATTCCCATTATGACTACAAGGAATTATCTATCTTCATATGTGTATGGGAAACTAGACCCATTGATTTGACCTTTAGTGCAGCATTCAGTTGCAGAAATGTTTACCTTGGTAATATAGAGATTCATCCAGCTCTAGTGCAGAGGGAATAATGGATGTATTTGTGTATTTATATTTATAGTTTACATGCAGTAGGTTCAACTGCTCCAGGATCCTGGCAGTGACCTCAAGCAGATATTTCTGTGATTTATTATTATTTAGTTATATGATGGTAGCACCTAAAGTTCTCATTCAGGATTGGGGCCCCTTTGTACTAGGCAATCACGTAAGACACTCCCCACCCCAAATTGTTTACAGTCTAACAGACAAGACAGACAGATGAGGGAAAGGGATATAACATACACGCAGAATGATCAGGATGACTGCGGAACTAACTTGATGTTTGTCAACCCATTAAAAATATACATTATAAGGGCAGGGGCAGTGTGAGGGGAATTGTTTAATCGGACTAAGGGAATAGGAAAAGGAAGGAAGGGATGCAAGACACTGCAGGAGGTGAGGGATGAAAAGATGCATGTGGGGCTGTGTGGGAGAGGGTGGAAAGAATATAGGCAGGAGGAGGTCAGGCCAAACAATCAAGAAGAAAAGAATGTCCAGAGTTCCAGCTGAGGAATGCAGTCTGCTGACATCACTGCTGTCCAGGGGCTTTGAGGCTACAGGGTCTGATTCTCACTCCCCCATTGCTGCTTTTGCACAGCTTCTGCCAGTGGGAGTCACTGCTCCTGGAAGCTGGCTTCACACTCCGGAGTGCTACTCTCCCTCTCCCTAGCCCACCTCGGTATTTGGGACTTGGTGCCACCAGAGTGGGGAGGGTGTCGTCACCAGAGGTAAAAAGGTGGTCTTCTGCAAACTATTCACTATTTTGTATCCCTGTATCATACCTCTGCTTACTCTTCTCCCATATAAACAATGCTGGTTCTTTCAAGCTCTTCTTGTATGAAAAATCCTCCAGGTGTCTAATGATTTTCATTGCTTTTCTCTGGAATTTTTTTCTGTTTCTATGTTCTGTTGAGATGAATTGACCAAAGCTTATTTTCTGGCATCTGGAATTCCAGGTTTCAGCCTCCCATTTACTAACTGCTTCTGTGATGTCAGCACCAGCATCACTGGCTATCTCCAAACTATTCTGGCCTCAGACTAAAATACCCCAAGTAACTCTGAAGAGTGGTATAAAAATGGAGAAAGGGTAAGTAGATCTATGCCTAGAAACAACAATATACATAGGTGCTCAAATATTATATTGATGAGAGCTGTACAACGCTTTTGCACACATTGCACTAATTACACACTAAGGAAACCAAAAGTAAGTAGTTTCTGAACTCAGATGAAGAACAAACAGACCGAGCTGTACAGAGGTGTAGCTGTCCCACTGGCATTTTCACAGAAACAGAACTGCAAAAGTCCAATGCAATTCTACGAGATGTTTTTCTATTTGTTTATTGTTGCCTTTACTCAGAAGCACGTACTAAATGACTGTAAGCAAAAGTGAAGGCGGGTGGATTATTTTGCATAGAAAAATCAGAGAATTCAGTGCATATAATTTTTGATCAAGAAAATCCCTGTGGAGGAGTGCAAAGAGGCAGAAAATGCAAGGAGCCGCTCTTCATCAGCTTGCACCTCTGTGTAAGGCCTGACCTTGGCCCTGTGGGGAGCATAGTGCCTACACCTTCATTCCTGCAGGCATGAGCAGTGCCCGGGCCTGATCCAAAGTTCACTGAAGTCAATAGAAAGAGTGCCGCAACTGACTGCAGTAGGCCTTGGATCAAAGCTCCAAAGAGCCAGGGAAGAATGAGGAGCATGTTCCACTCTTTCCAAGGATGGCAAAGCTTGAGGGCATCCTCAAGGTCACTTCCTAGGATCTCCTGGGAGGAATTCTGAATCGGCCAGAATTTCTCTTAGAGGCTTCATTCACATGGTGGCCCCTCTGCACACACACCCCAGAACACCTGAGAGCACCAGGCGGGTGTCCAGTAATGTAAATAGCTAGTTTATAATAAACTGTAGTGTAGCCTTTACTGTTTCTCGACTTGTCCGTGAACTGGAAAATGTCTCTAGTTTTCAAATTCTCTTTTTATTTTCCTTGGTAAAGAGACTCAAAAAACCTGCTGGAAGCTGCTAGTCAGGGTGCCTCTGCCTCCATCGCATTGGTGGCGAACATTGCTGTGAACCTGATCGCCTTCCTTGCTTTGCTCTCTTTTGTTGATTCAGCACTGTCTTGGTTGGGGAATATGTTTAACTACCCACAGCTGAACTTTGAGGTATTGTCCTCATAACTTTTTTTCATGATTTGTCTTTCTTTTAATCAAACATTAGATATTTAAATATATATTTCCTTTAAAAAGAACAACTCCTTTAAATCCCTGTATAACAAAATAATCTGTGAAAAATACCTGTTGCAATGTAAACATTCTGTAGTCATCAATGTCTATGACTTCACCCCAAAGAGGCTGCCATTTTGTGCAGCATGAGTTTGCTTTAGCTCTAATCTGTGCCAGAGCTACCTTCAATGAATAGAAAAACCAGAAGAGCTATTTGCATGCACCAGCCACACAATTAACACTTCACTAAACATCCACAATGGCTTTTGCTTCAGACCACTGCACTGAATCTTTTATCCTTACCTAGGCAAAGCTTGTGAGGGTTATGTTACACAAGAAATGGCACAGCAGCACAGTGATAGCATTGTAGTGTAGACATTTACTACATTAATGGAAGGGGTTCCTCCGTCGCTGTAATAAATCCACCTTTTTGAGAGGTAGGTCAATGGAAGAATTCTTCTGTTGACCTAGCAGTGTCTACACCAGGGCTTACATCATCTTAACTACATCACACAGGGTGTGAAATTTTTCACAGCCCATAGCAGTGTAGTTAAGGTGACCTAACTTTGCAGTTTAGACCAGCCCTTCCACAGGGAAAATGGGGTGTATCAGAAACTGTTTTAATTGGCAAGGTTTCGAACAGCACTTAGTTCCTAGTTTAGACAAAGTTGTGTTTAAAAATGTGTTAGCTGAGTTTGTAAATTTTTAATTGTAAGACATACCTACATCATTTTGCTGGGCTAAGAGACTTTTTAAACCGGACGGTCTCTGGCCTGGTCTACACACAGTTTTTGTACAGGTATAGCTATTTTGGTCGGGGGGGGGTGGAGCGTGATATTTTTTACCAAAATATTATAAGCCTAATGTGCACAATTGTACTGGTATAAAGGTGCCTTGTACTAGTATGGTTTATTCCTCTTCCCATACAGGAATAAGCCATACTGCTATAAGCACTTTTATATCAATACAGGGAGGGAGTATACGGCTTAACTATACCAGTATAGCTAAAGCTGTACATCTTTTATATATAGACAAACCCTTTGTCTACCCTAGGTGGTGGTCAACATAGTAATTAAAACATGTTAGTTAACATATTTTTTAACACTCATTTTCTCAGTGTAGCTACACCAGATTACGTCAGATGAGAAATTAAACCTCCATCTCTCTTACCAATTCCCTGAACCACGGCCCCCATTTTAGGCCGCAATCCAACAAAGCTTTTAAGCATGTGTTTAACTTGAGGCATAAAATTAAACTATATGCTTAAGTACTTTGGTTGGATCTGAGCCTTAAATTGCTACTTATGTGATAATTCAGGTAGACCTTACCATTAAAAATCCCCAGACTATTAGAGAGATAGCAGCAAGATGCCAAGAACTATTTTTATATACTTTTTTAAAATATATATACACGTTTATTTTAAAGAATTTAGCAGATACCTTCATTCTTTGATTGACATTTTCTCTTGTGATTAGCAAATATTTGGGCTTGTGCACCCGGCCCTTCTCTCTGTCTTGTATATTTTGCAGATCATTTGCGCTTATGTCTTCATGCCATTTTCTTTTATGATGGGGGTAGACTGGGAAGATAGTTTTATTGTCGGTGGACTCCTAGGTTACAAGACTTTCTTCAATGAATTTGTGGCTTATGAGCGTCTTTCAATGTTGATCCACTTGCGGGAGAAAGGTGGGCCCGTTTACATTGGTGGCGTGAAGCAATATATGACTGTGAGTAACATTTTATAGTCTACTGATTTACTGGGCCCAATTCTTACCTGATGGTGCTCCACTGATTTTAATGGAATCACAACAGGGATGAATATGGCCCATTACTTTGACATTTTCTCTTGCGTTAAACCTCTTTTGATCTTTCCCCAACGGACCTCAGTTACTGAAGTTCATCCTTCTCCAGACCCGGCTTGTTCTTGCAGCCATGCCATCCTGGGCTGTGAGCATGTCAGATCTCCCAAGCCAGACAAGGTCAGGCCTGGTCACTTCTAGGATTAAAGAACTCCAAGGAAAGCCCAGTGTGCCGCAGGAAGTGGCATTAGAGACTAAGGTCTTGTCCCTATTGGGAATTTGTCCCGACTCTAGTACAGAATGGCCAGGTACAAATGTAGCTACACTAGTTGGAAGCCCAAGCTCATGATTTACACCAATAGGGCCGGGCTTGGTTTCGATTGGTGGAATCAAGGCAAATTGCTAAGGTAGACAAGACCTAGTTAGGTGGCATTCTTCTTTCTGAGTGGAGCTGGTCAAATGAATTTAGACAAAACTTTTTCCTATCAAAATTTTCCCAACATAATTTCTGGTCAAAATGAGAGAGAGAAAGAGAGCCCCGTGCACCTCAGAATAGCCTGATGATTAGGGCATTCATTGGGGATGTGGGAGACCCAGGTTCAAGAACCTGCTCTGAATTAGGCAGGGCTCTCTCATGTTTTTTTATGAAAAATTTCAAAAGTCTCATTTTTGTCCTGCATGGGAACAAAACCATATGTCAAAACCTCAAAATGTTTTCAACAAAACAGAAGCCTTGTTTTCTAGCCATCCATCCTTATGAGCCAGTATTGAATCTGTGACCCAGTGTTGTGTGATACTGCAGGGGCCCTCTCTTCAGATAAAATTTAAAATTGATATCTTAACCACTTATGGTCATTAAAGATCCCATGGAATATTTTCCAACAGCAGAGTTATTAACCCTTTGTACCCTAACAAAGAGCAGTATGTGGCTCTAAATCTCTGGGTGAACCTGAACTTTGAAAGATGGATGCTGTTGGCTACCTGGTCACATCTCACTTTATTATTATCCTCTGTGGCACAGAAGAGCTACTTTCACTGTTATTGGTTCATACAGGCAGTCAAACTATCTCTCCTTGGTAAAGAGCCTGAGATCCTCACATGAGAAAATAATAATCATGCACAGCACTCATAAGAATTTGCATCCATAGGTTTCAAAGCACTTTGCAAAGTATCGTTTTCCCCCTCACTGAAGGTAGATTTGAGTAAAATAAATATCCCTTTCGTTTTACAGATGTAGAAACATGGGAGGCTCAGAGGTTAAGAGATTTTCCCAAGGTCATGGAGGGAGGGAATGGCAGAGCCAGGAATTAGTGATGCAACCACATACAAAGGTTGGAGAGAAGGGGGGAAATCAAGGATGGGACTGCATTAGTCTTGCATCTGCCTTGAGAGGGACATGTCCCCTTCATCCTCCTGAACCTATGCTGTCACTGTGGTGCAAAGGATTATTATCATTACTGCAGGAGTTGGAAATTGCCAGTAGCAATTTTAAGTGTGACCTGATGGCTTGGACATGAGGGTGTTTGGGTTTTCAGATTTAACTTCTATTCAACCTCAGACCCATCCTAATATATCTATGTGCTCAGAGAGATAGAGCACTCTGATGCATCCACCCCCACAGCTCATAACAACAAGGCTTCCTGTTTTTCAAAGCTAGGAGAGTACAAGTGAAGGCAGGGAAATCACAGGAAACAAAGCCGTTTCTAGGGAAAGCAGATAGCGTGAGTACTTGACAAGCATTCTCTTGCATATGTGCCGCATGACTGCAAATATCTACAAATTGGTTCTCAGAAAACAGGAGCAGGAACAAAGGAGCTTCTAATCAACAGGAAACCTATGAGAGCACTCCTCAGACTTCAGTGTGGGTTTAAAATGCAGTTAATGGGGAAAGGGATGCAGGGAGCAAAGCTTTCCATTTCCATGTTCCCTGCTTTCCCATACCTTTCAACTAGTTTGGCTTCTTCAAGGACTGTAGCCTAGTTTCACCCTCGGGAAGCTATCATATACCCTATAAGTGGCTCTTGTCAGTGGAAAGTCAATTGAGGAAAGAGGTGAGCATCTGGAAATGGAAAGCAATACAAACTTCTCTGTGCTCTGAGGCCCATAGAGAGCAAGTGTTGCCCCAAAAGAAGATGGCACTGGTGTGACCACTGCTGGATACAGTGTCCAGTTCTGGTGCCCACAATTCAAGAATGAATTGGAGCGGGTTCAAAGAAGAGCCACAAAAATGACAAAGATTAGAAAATCCTTACAGTGCTAGACACAAGGAGCTCAATCTATTTAGCTTAACAAAAAGAAGATTAAAGGGTGACTTGATTATAGTCTATAACTGTACAGAGGTATAACCCTTATAGTAAATTAATTAATTAATTTTAACAGTTAATGTTTTGACTTGTTTTGCTCATTTAAAATGCTCTTCGTAGACATTTGCCAGTGTTGAAATGAAAGGTATTATATCAATTTTAATCGTATGGCTGTCATATAACAAATACTAAACCTTTTCTTTTTTTTTTTGTAGATGTACAGGTAGTATATATGTTGTGTTGACGTGGCCCACATAACACACACACAGCTGCATATGCAGCCCACAATGGTAAATAGGTTGAGAACCACAAGTCTATAAGTACCTACATGGGGAACATATATTTAGTAATAGCCTCTTCAGTTTGGCAGAGAGAGGTATGGCACAATCCCATGGCTGGAATTTGGAGCTAGACAAATTCAGACTGGAAGTGAGACATAACTTTTTGACTCTCAGGGTAATTAGCCATTGGAACCGTTTACCAAGGGTTGTGGTAGATTCTCCATCACTGATAATTTTTAAATCAAGATTGGATGTTTTTCTAAAAGATCCGATCTAGCTCAAACAGGAATTATTTTGGGAAAGTTCTATGTCCTGTGCTCTACAGGTCAGACTAGATCAGGGGTCGGCAACCTTTCAGAAGTGGTGTGCCGAGTCTTCATTTATTCACTCTAATTTAAGGTTTTGCGTGCCAGTCATACATTTTAACGTTTTAGAAGGTCTCTTTCTATAAGTCTATGATATATAACTAAACTATTGTTGTATGTAAAGTAAATAAGGTTTTTAAAATGTTTAAGAAGCTTCATTTAAAATTAAATTAAAATGCAGAGCCCCCCCCAGACCGGTGGCCAGGACCCGGGCAGTGAGAGTGCCAATGAAAATCAGCTCGCGTGCCGCCTTCAGCACGCGTGCCATAGGTTGCCTACCCCTGGACTAGATGATCACAATGGTCCCTTCTGGCCTTAGAATCTATGAATTACTAGAATTCAGTTCAATGAGACCTGCTAATAAACAATAATGATACTTAGAATTTTATAAAGTGCTTCAACAAGTGTAACAAACATCAGCTGATGAATCCTCACAAAACCTCTAGCGGTATGTGAGTATCCAAATTTCTAGATAAGCTAACAGAGAGAGAAAGAGATTAAGTGTTTTGACCATAGAATGAGTTAGTGGCAGAGCAGGACTGAGAGAATTCAGGAGCTCTTAGCTCTCAGTCTTGTGTTTAGTCTTCAAGGCCAAGGTGCATTTTTCATCACATACTTGTTATGTGAGTCAGCAGTGGACAAGTAAAGCCCATTAAACCACAGCTCTATTATTTCAAGAACATAAGAACAGCCATACTGGGTCAGACCAATGGTCTATCTAGCCCAGTATCCTATCTTCTGACAGTGCCAATGCCAGATGCTTCAGGGGGAATAAACAGAACAGGACAATCATTGAATGATCCATCCCCTGTTGTCCAATCCCAGCTGCTGCCATCAGACACTTAGGGTCACCCAGAGCCATGGGGTTGCATCCCTGACCATCTTGACTAATACCCACTGATGGACCTATCCTCCATGAACTTATCTATTTCTTTTGAACCCAGTTATACTCTGCCCTTCACAACATCCCCTGGCAATGAGTTCCACAGGTTGACTGTGCATTGTGTGAAGTACTTTCTTTTGTTTGTTTTAAACCTGTTGCCTATTAATTTCATTGGGTGACCCCTGGTTCTTGTGGTGTATGAAGGGATAAATAACACCTCTTTATTCACTTTCTCCACACTATTCATGATTTTATAGATCTCTATCATATCCCCCTTAGTCATCTCTTTTCCAAGCTGAACAGTCCCAGTCTTTTTAATCTCTCCTCATATGGAAGCTGTTCCATCTCCCTAATTATTTTATTGCCCTTCTCTGTACCTTTTTCAATTCTAATATATATATATTTGATATGGGGCAACCAGAACTGCATGCGATATTCAAGGTATGGGTGTCACTGTGATACTTTCTGTTTTTTATCTATCCCTTTCCTAATGCTTCCTAACATTGTCTTCAGCTCCACATTGCACAGGTATTTTCAGAGAACTATCCACAATGACTTCAAGATCTCTTTCTTGAGTGGTAACAGCTAATTTGACCCCATCATTTTGTATGTATAGTTGGGATTATGTTTTCCAATTTGCATTACTTTGCATTTATCAATACTGAATGTCATCTGCCATTTTGTTGCCCAGTCACCCAGTTTAGTGAGATCCCTTTGTAAATCTTCACTTTGGACTTAACTATCTTGAGTAATTTTGTATCATCTGCAAACTTTCAAACAATTGAATAATTTATTTTCTGTCTGAGGTGTGTGTTTGTTTGTTTTTAGATCCGTTCTGAAACCATTGCCACCTATGCCCTCTGTGGATTTGCAAATTTTGGTTCTCTGGGAATGGTGATAGGAGGACTCAGTAAGAACAATATGTTTTTCTCATTTTGACAATTTTTTGCATGTATAAATTAAAAAGAAAACCACTCTGTGGGATACATTCTTGATGAACTGCAACACATCACCAAGGCCCGGATCCTCAGCTGCATTAGGGCAGTTTTTGCCTCTCCCCCAGTGTAAAGCTGCCCTAAACCTGAATGAATCAGCCACCAAAGAGCTTTAGTGGGATCCTTGGGTGGTGTAAAGCTGCTGTGGCAGTCCCTATGCACCACTCCTGTGGCTGGGGGTGTGGTCAGGGCAGTCCTATGCCCTGGCGGTCCTCTGCTGTTGTACCCTTCCGTCTTGGCCATTGACAGCCAGTGCTACAGAGCAGACCCTCAGACTTTGCACAAAATAAACCATTTCATTAGGTTCATTGTATTCTTGCTGGTATTTTGGAAAATATTGGTTTGCTTTCTGTAAGAATGCCACATAAGTGAATCAGTTTATAAACTTCCAACTTCCCTGTTCTTCAGGAATATAAAAAAATTAAAAATGAACTTTGAAAAACAGAATGTACTGTTTCAGATAGTCTTACCTGATCCTATATAGGCTGTCTCCTGTCTGCATTGGGTTCTGTGACAGCTCTGCTGTCAGAGAATGGTGCGTGCTGGGGCAACACAGATGAGCAGGAATCAATGGGTGTGACAGTCTGATACAAGGGGAAAAACGTGGTTTGACTGTAGTTGGTATCTATTAGCCAGCTTCAGAGGGGTATTCAGCACATATTGTTGAGGTAAATGGAAATTACATTTTTTATTTGCAGCTTTTAGTAGAAAGAAAAACATGTATATACTTTGTGTTTGCATATCTCCCTGAGAATATCAGATTTATTTTACTTGCCCCTATTTGTCAGTACCATGATTTGCAATTTGCTTTTCTAGAGGATATGCTTCCTAGGAATTTCATCCTCTTTTTATTTGATTTTTTTCTACTTTTCTTCCCAGCATCTATGGCTCCTTCCAAAAAAAGGGACATTGCTGATAGTGCCTTTAGGGCGATGATTGCTGGTACTGTCGCCTGCTTCATGACAGCTTGTATTGCAGGTACTGTGTATAAATTTGTAATATCTCTGACTGACCACGAGGTGTCAGTATGTTAGTACACTAATTTTATAACAAGATCATTCATGTTATCTACCTGTAAGTTACTCCTCGCTTTGAGACGGTTAGAAGTTGTTAGTGAGGAAGAACTCCTGGAATTTGGCATATAAAAAGACTTTGCCTAGTTTGTCTTTTACATCTAAGATATCAATTTTAAAATTTTTAGTCAACGTATAATTACTGATACATCTAGAAGAAATTATAATTACCAGTTACAGGTGAGTTATAGGACCTCCCCCACATCTTTATCCTGGTTTAATTTAGAACTAGAAGGCAAAAAAAGAGGTACAAGAGGGGGAGGAGTGGGGGAAATAGAGTACTTTTATTTTTTAATGGGCCTGATTCCATTCTCAGAGTGGGGTAAATCAGGAGTCACAGCAGTGAAGTCAATGAAGATACTCCAGTATAAGTGAGATCAGAAACTAGGCCTTTATTTTCAAAATCCCATCAAAATGTGGGTAAAAGTCTCAAGCTGAATCATGAGTTACAAAGAAATTACTATCTCAGAGAGGAAATTAAAAGAGGACGTAATATCAGGAATCATACCACTGAAGGGGTTAATTCATTAGCCAGTTAGTGAGATTTCCAAAAAAAAATCAGCTGTGATTAAATTGTGCAACAGTTTTTTCCCATAACTATCCCTCTTGCAGTTTCCTTTCTGAGAATGTAATATCCAGAACTGTCATTATCAAAATCAAAGAATTGCTGCTTCTTTAGTTTAGACAGGATCTTGGTGCATAAATAGCACAGCCAGATCATGTCCCAAATCAGAAAAGTCCACTTTTAAGTATATCAGTTTTTTTCACTATGGCCCCATGTAGCTCTTTCCATTTTTTGAAAGCTATGAAACTAGTACCCTTGACATTACATGAGTTCTACAGCTCTCTGAGTTTTTGACAAATGACAACTTTACCTTGCATGGAAAAACTGAGGCATTAGAAAATCTTAGCAAATAGTGTAATTTGAAGGTCCTGGGTTGACTAAGAACCCAGAACATACATAGGCAAATCTGTATATACTAAAATCTATTGTGGAAAGAAAATTGTATTCCACCCACTTCTGCCATAGTTAATGCTTTTCTTATGCCTAGAACAAATTCTGAGATCCAAGTAATTTCTGGTAACCCTATCTCATAGAACTGGAAGGGATGCTGAATAAAAGGTCATTAAGTCCAGCCCCCTGCCTTCACTAGCAGGACCAAGTACTGACTTTGCCCCAGATCCCTAAGTGGCCCCCTCAAGGATTGAACTCACAATCCTGGGTTTAGCAGGGCAATGCTCAAACCAATGAGCTATCCCTCCCCCCACTTTCTGAGAATATATAGACATGGGACCAAGTCCTGAAACCCCATAGACATTAATGAACATGGTTCTCCTCAGACCATTTTATACCTGTGTATTTTATATTTTGGAAAATGCTTAGCAAAACTTAAAATTTATGCCCAAAGCTACCAAAACAGTGGGCCTAATTCTCTGCTTACTTACCCTGATGTAAATCAGGAGTGACTCCATATTAGTCAACAAAGTCACACTGACATGAAACCAATATGAGAGGAGATTTTAGGGTAAAATTTCAGAAGGGATTAAGTGACTTAGAATTTTCAAATGTATTTAGGTGCCTAAAGATGCAGATAGTCACGTAGTGGAATTTTCAAAAGTGCCAAAGCAGGTTAACCACTTAACTCCCATTGAAATTAGGCACCTAAATACTTTTGAAAATTTGACCCTTAGGAACCTAAGTCCCATTAGATTCCTAAGTCACTTAGACACTTTCAAATATTTTACCCTTAGGCTTAAGCTCCCTATAAATTCATGGGCCACTGACTGCCATGCTCAAACTCCAGTCACTGTTGGTCTCTCAGAGCCTATGTCTACACTTGGAAATGAGTTCATACCTCCCAGGTCATGTAGATATATTTGCGCTAGATCTCATTGAGCTAGTGCACTAAAAATAGTAGCGTAGCAAGGGGTCGCACAGGCAGCAGGGAGCAATGGCATGGGCTAGCCATGCTGAGTATGTACCCATGGGGGTCAAGAAGGTCTGTACTCTGCATTGCTAGCCCCTGCCGCTACTCACTGCTGCCCATGCTACACTACTATTTGCAGTGCATTAGCTCAATGGGAGCTAGCATGAGCATGCCTATGCAGGCAGGGAATCACACCCCTAGCTCCAAGTGCAGACGCACCCATACAGCCCTGATATCACCATCACTAAAAAGGTTTTTCCTTCCTGGCTGGCAGGAGATAAACCCTCGAAATGTTAACTGATACGTAAGAACTTATTTGAAAAATGACATCACTCAGTGCCTAGCAAGAAGTGTGAGGAAGGCAGACAGCTGTCCACTAATTTTTAAAGAGAGGTTATTTCAGAACTGGAACAAAGGATTTGATGTGTCTGAAATGAATGAGCTTCACCCAGAATCTGGCCTCTCCTGTTTCAGCAGCATTTTGTATCATATGATACGAATGGGAGAAACTGTCCATCACTCTTCTCTGAGTTTAGTGTGGTATCTTAGGCCCTGTATTCAGGGCTCATCTCTAAAACCTTACATTAGCTAACGCATGGTAACTAACATGAGATAAAAAATCCTAATGAAGACACAGCTGTTTGTAGTTTCACATGAGTTAACCTTTACCGTGACCTGCTAATTCCTATTTAACCTACAACTTGCCTTGTCGTCACTAGGATTTTACCTCGTGTTAGTTACCACCTTAGCTAACATGAGGTAAGAACACATCTCTTTTCCTAGTGAAGACATCCACCTAGCGATTTCTATTATTAAAGGAAACTGACACTACCATATTCAATTTCCAGGAATATTATCTGTACCGGTTGTGGAGGTTCCATGCCACATTTTATTAGGGGATGCTTTCAATGTAACAAATTTGCCAAGCAACACCACAAAAGTAGTTGGATGCTGCCAAGATCTCTTTAACAGGTACTTATGAGCGCATCATTCTCTCTTGCAGTCATTCTGTGAAGTCAGTTATTCCCCAGGGCTGCTGTATTTTCATGGCAATCTTTTAGGAAACAGTGGTAAATAAAGGCATAAGTAATAGAAATATAAGGGGAAAAAATCAATGTCCACAGACATTGCTTTGGAGCCAAAATAACGTTTTCCATTGTAAATAACCAGAACAATGCATGTGGTGCCTCAAAAGTATGGAATATGAGTTACCGTCCAGAGCATATGAAATTTTTTCACTCACTTGGGCTCTTTAGCTTTGCATTTGGACATCCAACAGCCTAATTTTATTTTGAATATCTGGGTCTATCTCCATCCACTGGCTGCAGGTGATTTTTGTACGCCTCAAATAAATTATTTTAACCCTGTTTGTTTTTCTTGTAATTGTGCATTTCCTCTCTATCAGATATCAACTAGAGATGGGACAGCTGAGAAGTTCAGAACAAAATGAGAAATTCAAGTGAATTTTAGATCTGGAACTCTCATTTGAATCACTGTTTTGGCGGTCACATTTTTGACCCAGAAGCACACATCCCCAAAGTCTGAGTATTGTTGGATCCGGTGTTATGATTAGGGCTCATCTCTAAAACTACTAAAACCTTAAGTATTTGAACTACCACAGTCAGGGCCGGCTCCAACTTTTTTGCTGCCCCAAGCGGCGAAGTGGGAAAAAAAAAAAAATGAAGCCGATCAGCGGCACTTCAGCGGCAGCTCAATCGTGCCGCTTCATAATTCGGTGGTGGGTCCTTCGCTCCCTCTCTTCCTCTTTGGCGGCACTTTGGCGGCAGCTCTAAGAGGAAGAGAGGGACTGAGGGACCTGCCGCCGAATTGCTGCCGAAGACCCCTTTCCATTGGCCGCCCCAAGCACCTGCTTCCTGCGCTGGTGCCTGGAGCCAGCCCTTACCACAGTACATGACCATAACCACATATCTGAGATAGGCCAGGGTCTTTTCCTCCAACAGTCTATGTGTCTGGTTAAAAAGAGAACATTTTTTCTTTAGAAAATATTGTATACATTTGAACCAAAACAGGTCTAGAGAGGTAAATTGTATATTTATATAACTTTCCATAAAAGATTTCGGGGGACAAAGTAAATAAAGATATGAAATAAATAAGGAGTATATTAAACCAAGTTTAGATTGTGACATGAGGCAACAAAGGTCTATGTTTTCTGAGTTATGGCAGGCACATATTTTATTCACTCTAATATGCCTTCCTTTCACTTCCACAATAAATCTATTGTCTGTTAAGGATCAAGGGTCTGATTCTTTTTGCTCTTACACAAATGTAAATCAAAGGAACCTTATGGAGTTTTCTGTCTCCCTTCATCGTCCACTCCAGGTTTCTCTGGGAGGGGAGGATGTAGCCCTTGTATAATTGCAGTGATGACTGAGACAGACTTTAGGATAAATCATAGAAACACTTCCATAAACTTGGTTTAATATAGTCCTTATTTATTTCATATCTTTATTTACTTTGTCCCACTAAATCTTTTATGGAAAGTTATACAAATATACAAAAAAAACCCCAAAATATACAAAAAATAATTTATAAAATAAATACAATATAGATGCTGCTGTAATGTAGCCTTGCTGTATTCTCTGGCACAGATCCTCAGCTGGTGTAAATTGTACTAACTCCACTGACTTCAATGGAGCTATGACAATTTACATCATCAAAGGCTCTGCCCTTCTGTCTCAGCCTCTGCTATTCATTCCTGTCCCTGCACGCAAGAGTCTGGAAATGTGATCTTGCAGAGTGTCCTGTAGGATTTGTGGCAACTTTAAACTTCCTGCTGAAATTTCTCTCTTTCTAATACAGATCTAGGTCACAGTCCTAACATTAATTTTCTATTTTTGTTAAAGATTTCTAAATATGTTTCTAGCTTGGATGACTTTATATGAAAAGTAGCTTTCAATATTGCATATGCAATGGGAAAGATGACCATATTTTCAAAATCAAAACCTTGTATGCTTTTATGATGACATTTTTATGGTTACAAAAACTCATAGGCAAAAGTACACGGTTTTGTTTTTTTAAACTAGTATGTTGGTGCCATTACCACCAGCTTCTTCTGACTAAATGCATATTACTTGGAGTGGAGGACTTTTTCCTGTAACTTAGTGTTCTGAATGAGTTTATCATAAAACAGTGAACAGATGTGGCTAACATTTACTTAGAGCAAAAAATCCAGCTCTGCTGGGATCCTTTCTCATTGGCATATTCCATTCACTCCAAGCAATGTTCATCACACTGAACGTTCATTCCACTTGATTCTTTGTTCCTGGTAAACACAGAGCAAGTTCTACTCAGTATATGTTATTGAGAAGACAGTTTGAAGATTAAAAAAAAAAATCTGATTGAAAAAATGAAACAGTGGAATGTTTCTGGTGTCCTGGAAGAATTTCCTGGGGCACAGGGATTTCCTATGGAAACCTGGGACTGCCCCAATAAAACCGTATGGTCATTTTAGCATTGCAGGGGTTTAGAACTGTCTGTTTTAAGTCCCATTTTAAGTATGATAATTTAACATTCTAACCCCCCTGGCCAAAATATGTATATTGTGAAAATAAACCTGACTTCCTTTTTTTTCCCCTCCTTCACCAGCATCAGTGCAAACAATTCTCAAGAGATCGTCTTAGGAGGAAACTACAGCCTAAGCTCCTTGAGAGGATGTTGCCAAATACTGGAATCTCCCACTTTTAATTGCAGTTGGACCACTCCATTATTTTGAACTGGGACCAGTCATAACCAAGAGGCTGGAATAGGGTCACATGTGTTTGTTGGACAGGTGGAAAGAAATTAAGAGTGGAGAAATCTTTTTCTGCTTAAGGAATGTGCAATAGTTTGAGCCTTAGTTTCCTTTCACACCAGTACAACTCCTTTGATTTGAGTGGAATTACTCCTAAATTACTCTGGGGTAAATAAAAAGACAACCAGGCCCAGACAACCGGATCAGTTCTCCAGTCATGAAATCAGCCTGAAGAGAATGTGAGAACTACCATCATGGGCCTAGCTGCTGGATCTGATTCCCCTCTCTCTTGCGCCAGTGTAAATCAGGGTAACTCCACTGAATTTGATGGAATCTGTCTGGTGTAAAAGTGCTGTGAGGGGAGAATCGGGCCCAGTGCATTGGTAGCTGTTCAGTTTTGATTCATAATTTTCCCGTGTTAAAAATTGTCATCTACTGCCATTGGTATTTCTTCTTTGTATAATATTGAGTCTAAAGTTTTTTACTATGCTAAGACAAATGACCTCGTTTGCTGTCTGAAATCTCTGTAGCAGGATTCTTCGTGCTCTTGCAGAAAGATGGTAACTATATAATTGGAAAGGTCCAGTTGTGACTTAATTTCCAAATCAAATGAGATTCCAGGTGAAATTCATTGTATCATCACTACTGGTTCCTTTGTTATTGCAATTCTGGGGTCTGATTCTGGTATCACACCAGGCTAAATCAGGAGTAACTCCATTGAAATCAATGGAGTTAAGTTGATGTAAATCCTGTGTGAATGATACCAGAATCAGGCCTCTGCTCTGTAGGCCACTGACATGGGGAGAACATCTGTGAGTCTTGAACACTGAAATTACCCATGAAAAAAGAATAATCTGTCAGCATTACAAAAATCCTTCTTTTGGGAAAACTAGCTCATTTTATTTGTCATCCGGCTGTATATATTTTATTAAAATGTGTTGAGATTAAATTCACAGAACAAACTAAAATATTTTGTGCCTTTTCATAATAAAGCTACTCTATATTTGAGAGATCCGGGCTTTTTTAATTGTAGAGAAAATATGATGATTAGCCTGTGTCAAGAATTTTCTTTAAAAAAAATGAAGAGTATATGTGTCATGATTTAGGCTTTATTCTTTTCACATGATAAGTTACACCAAGGTCTTTTGAGCCTGAAAACATTTTCATTAAGTTTACTTTTTTAAAGCTTGTAGTATATATTTCCACAGCACAAGACCATGTTAATGCCAAAGATGTTACTATAAAGCTAAAATGAAGAATTTAAATATGAAAATCTGAGGAAATTGTTGGTTGAGATTCCCACACCAACCTTAACTCATACAGGTATGGGATAAGTCAATCAGTTCTACCAAAATAAGAACTAACAAACGCTTCACTTTTCCATCTAAACACCTGAGAACTGTTTTTGGCACTTCTGATTGGTTCATTACATTTTTATCTTTACATGGCTGTGTCAAGCCCTTAGGCCACTGCTGCTAGCGTTATTTTCTTGGGATTTATGATAGTCACTTCTGATTTTAGGTTCCTTAAGAAGTGTCCACATTCTGTAAAACTGAGGAGGAAGAGTGTGTATAAAAGGAAGGATGTCTATTACCTCAGCCCCAACACAAACAGCAAATGCCAGTGCTGCCATCTCTCATTATTTTATTGCAAGGCTCACATACTTGCTGGTTTTTTTGGTTTTTTTTAAAGCCCCAACTGTTAGAATCAGGAGATTGCTTGAGAATCTCGGCCTTTTCTTTTTTAAGGTAAGTTTATAGCCCTCATGGGTTGCAGATGAAAGCTTGAAAACATTAAATAAGTTCACCCTAAAGGCTCAGAAACCAAAAGGAAGAAAAAAACCCAAAATGTTTTTATCCCATGACTTTTAGTCAATCTCGTGATTTTTGGTGGAGCCTGACTTGTGATTTTTGAAAGTTTAGGGTTACTGAAATGCAGAAACATATACTCTTAATAAACAGTAAATCAAAAACATTAGCTATACAAAAAAGCAAAGTCAGAGCTACTCCTGAAATCTCTTTCCTAGGTAGCAATGGGACTTGGGACCAGAAGTAACATTCCTCCAAACTTCCCTGATGTAGAACCTCTTTTCCTATCAATGAGAGAGGGATACTGTTTAATAGGACCCACAGACTCTCTCTACTTCTCATTATTTCCTAGCATGCTCCACCCCAGTTCAGCCTTCTAAAATGGCTGCCATTGCTGTGACTGCATTTCCAAACCTGGCTTGCAAGACCACTCTCTCTAGTAAAAGTACACAAGTGGTAAGTCCCTTCCCACTTTCAAAAATGACTCCTGTATGACTTGAGGGAGTAATCTTTTTACCACTTGGTTGATTTGGCATGTTCCCTTCCTAGAGGAGTGTTCTACTGTTCTGCTTGCTTCTGGGCAAACAGATCAGCTACCTGGCCTCCTGTACATTCAATTAAAGGAATCTAGTGACAGAGAGGTGTTCAGCCCACCCTGTTCCTAGAGCTCTTAAGACAGAACAAGGGAGGCAGAGAGAACAGAAGGAACTTGTTATCAAGGACACTTATGCTTTCCAAAAGACCACTTTCTGTCAATGACAATCTCCACTGTCAGAGCTTTCTGTGGTAGTGGTGAAGCTTCCTTAGCACGTTGTCACAAGTCTCATATATTCTAGGGCTAACCCAATAAACTGGGAAAGCCCAGAGCAGGCCAAATTTCTAACAGCCTAGCTGCCAACAGTCCTGCTTGTCTCAGAGTCCAGAGTTTTATAAACAAGTGGTGCTGGTCTCCTAACCACAGTCCCAGGATGTTTGGAAGCTCAGGCTCCTTTGGTGATAACATTTCTAGAGTCATTCCGCATGCACATTGTCACACAGCAAACATCAGTCTACAGGTTATCTTCTAAAACACAAAGGGGGGGGGGGAAATCAACCTATTAAAAGTTTACATAGTGTATATATACAGCATATATTCCCTGTTTATTGCCATACTGTTCCTACTTTTTTTAATGGTTGCTGTAAAAACCAGTGATTGTTATTAATCAGTAAACCATGGCAGAGTGTGAATTATTGTGGAATAATTCACACTAACTATGCATTGGTAGGCACAAAGCTAAATTATAATAATACCTCACTCGTACATAGCACTTATCAGTAGATCTCAAAGCATTTTACAGATGAAGAAACTGAGGGACAGAGAGGTAATAAATAAATGTGGTTTTTTTTTAATCAAATTGCCAATAATACTTTGTTTAGCATTGTTCATCTAAGGATCTCAAAGCACTCTTCAAATGACATCTAATTAAGTATCTCAGAGGATGCAATGAGGCCTAAGTAGTAGTATCCCCATTTTACAGTTCCCACACACAAGGGAAGGTTGCAACTTTATCCTTCTATGTTACTGACAAACCAGAATATAAAGTGTTGGATCTAATCCAGGTGCTTTGTTAAAATAGGCTCAGTTATATCATGTATGCTAACTACCAGATGCAAGGATGTATTCCAAGGCCCTGAGGAGTTTTGTTATATAGTATGGTTAGGAAGTTAGCTAAGCTAGTCAGTCAATTGACTATAATTCCAGCAAACATATTAATACTCTTTATAATGCAAAAGGAATATACAATCAAAGGAAATTGCTTTCATTTTAACACAAGTTCTCTCTGGGCACAATCTAGCAAAGCACTTAAGAGTCTGTGTAGCTTTAAACACATGAATAATCCCATTTTAAATCAAGAGGACTATTCACATTCTTAAAGTTAATTCTTAATGTGTTTAAGTGTTTTGCTAGATCAAGGCCTCTGTGAATATCAAAAACCAGGAAATAATCCATATTAGCAGAATAATTGTTACACAGAAAAAAATCTGAGTAAAAAAACAAATGCTAACATTTATTTTTTGCCTTAGAATATTGTTAGCCCTTTTTGACCCCAGCGGTTAGCCAATTTGGGGGGACTGGTGGGTTGTTTTGGCTAGTAGGAGAGATTCCGGGTGGAGTCAGGTATTTCTCTGAGGCAAGCCTGTTTATTTACAAAGAATGTACATAAAGTCCTGTTTCCTTCAACATAATCAGAAGGAAACAACAAGAGATATTTTCTTCACTTACATTTCCAAACATCTTTCATCCAAAAGCACTCTATAACTTCCCCCACTATCCCTCCTCAGGATCACACTAACAGGGCTGTGTCTTTGGCTTTCTGCTTCTTCTTTTGTGTTTCAGCTATCTGATTCAATTAAAAAAAACAACAAAACCCTCAATTGCTTTTTACATTTACCCTGAATGCAACTATGCAGCTGTTACACCCACTAAATTCAATGAAGTTTCACCCAACCCATAACAATCTATTGTATTATCAGACAAGTATTGTGTGCTACAGATGCTCTTAAAATAGCCTTGTTGTCAAAACTTTGGGCCAGCTCCTACAGTTCTTATTCCTGGGGGAATTGTGTGCCAAAAAACTATGTGCCAAAAATTAAAAATTCTGCACACAATATTTTAAAATTCTGCATATTTTATTTGTCAAAATAACAAAATATAATCACACCAGTTTCAATTATTTTGGTAATTTATTTCAATATACCTGTCAGCAAGTATGTCTGTAACAATACAGACAACAAAAAAGATTCAGGAAATGTTTTTTGACAAATAGATTCCTTACTAGGGATATTAATACAGAACTCTGAGTAATAATTAATTTAAACTACAATATAGACCCATATTTCCTGCACCCCCTCCAAAGCAGTGAATAGGCTTGGGAGAGTCAGGGGGTAACGGAGGAGCTGAGGGAGAGGGAAGTAATTGTTGGGAAGGAGCCTGGAGGTGAACTTGGAGGGCTGTTGGGTATGGGTGGGGAAAGTATGGAACAGGGTTTTGGGTGGGGGGGCGGGGAGGGATTGTTAAGGAGCTTCCCCCATGCAGACCTTGGCTGACCCCTAGCCTCTCCCATTCAATCAGGCTCATCTGCCCCTGTCCCCATGTGTCCCTGCACCCCCATGTATCATTGCACCTCCTGTCCACATGTGTTCCTCCACTCCCACACCCACTCCCAACCCCCTGTGTCCCTGCACCCCATCCCCATATGTCTCTGTGCCCCCACTCAGCCATCCCTCTTCCCCCATGTGGCCTTACACCCTCTCCCATATCCCCATGTGGCCCTGCACCTCCCTCTCCCATTCAGCCTCTGCCCCAGTCTGTCCTCCCCCATTAGTCCTTATGAGCCCCTGTCTAACCCCCCAGCAACCCCATTCTATCTGTCTCTCCATATCCCCTGTCTCCTGACCTGGCACGAGAGGCGCTGTGAAGAAGGCACTGCAGGCTCTTTCTCTTCCCTAGCTGTCTGGGAGCAGCTGCTCTGTTCTAGCACCATAGTGCCTTTAGTGGGCAAAAGGCAGAACTGCAGCAACTTTCTGGCAGAAGCTACACATTAATTACGCACGCCTGCTGTGGTGCAGAATTCCCCCAGGAGTAAGTTATCTGGCAGGACTTCCATTGAAATTAAAAGGACTCATAGACTTTAAGGTCAGAAGGGACCATTATTGCCTTTCCCCCCAGACTATCCCACCCTCTATTTTAAAAAGTAGGAAAACATGATTGTAAAACCACAACACTTAGCGGTGGAACTCAGGGGCAAGTGCAGTACCTGAAATTACTTTTCACATTTAAAAAAAAAATTGGCTAGATTTCAAGATGATGATGTCCCTTTAAAGAGGGTGAGTATCTTGTATGAGAAATTTGTTCTTACCCACTAGAGGGTACAAGAGCTGTATTTGTGTATATTTAACAGCTTATATTAAAGTTAAATATGGAGAAGTTGCTACCCCTGTAAGATATACGTTTCAACAATGATACGATTCAAGGGCATTTATTAAGCAAACAGTTTTCTTATGATCCAAGACTGGAGCTGTTGAAATGACTGCCAAAAGACGTTGTCAGAAAGTGGAATAACTAAACTAGAGGGAATGGCATGTAGTCTATAAAGTAACAAAATGAACACAGGATTTTAATTAAAATGAGTTGCTTTTTCTTCATACGAAATGGAAGGGAGCTCTGAACTGCCATGGATGGGAAATATGCAGTGGTGTTGTAGCATTGTTGGTCCCAGGATATTAGAGAGACAAGATGGGTGAGGTCATATCTTTTATTGGCCAAGCTTCTGTTGGTCAGAGAGACAAGCTTTTTGAGCTTACACAGCGCTCTTCAGGTCATGGATGGGAAGGTTAACTGTGCCTGATTCTGCATCTCTTGCTGGTGCTAAAAAAGTAGTTACATGAACAATGCCATATTCAAGTCATTGGGACTGTTAGTGTGAATAAGGTTGAAAATGGAGTCCCTAAACCCAGACCTTACTCACAGGGAACAATGTCGTACTCTACAAGTAGCCCGATGGGATGAATGGAACTCCTTGCAGAATAAGGCAACACGCAGCATGAATGTGAACAACAGACTCAGGCCTAAAATGTAAATTCTTCAGGTCAGGGACCCTTAATTAAAATCTACTCTCATTGATACCAGTATAAATTTGGAGTCATTCTACTGAAGTTGGAGTTACTCTGCATTTACAACAGTGTAAAGGAGGGTAGACTGAGTCTCTGGGCTTGATTCTGCTCTCATGTTGGTTTAAAACTCATGTCACTCCATCGAAGCCAGGGGAGTTATTCCTGATATTAAAATGCTAGTGTAAATGGGATCTGAATCAGGTCCTGTGTATTTATACACACTACTGTTGTCTTTCCTTGTGTAGCTAAGTAAATGCAACACAACAGAATAGGGAGTATCACCAAGTCTTGGCTCGGGATTAAACAGGCTCTTTAGGTTGCCTTGTAAACAAACAAGAATTATGGCATTTTCTTGTTGCTATAGTATACTGCAGCATAGGGACTCACTATAGCAACCAGCATACAAACCAGAGAGACATTGATTACTATGCATGGGTTGCCATGGTGAAAACAGACCCAGGGATTTTTTTCTCCCTATTGACTGATGACTTTAGCTAGAAATGTCAGGCAGCCACAATAGCCTTTCATCAAAGTGTTAGCATGTAGGTTTGTGTTCAGTTGTTGTGAGTGTGGGTTGGAGCTCAGGTTTGGGTTTGTCAAGAGGAAACCAGAAAATAGGCTGCATTTTACTAATAGTGCAGAAAAATGTAATAAAATTATTTAATCTTTAAGAAACTTCACATTTTCGTAGCTTTTTCTTTCTGAGGCTTTTCCTAGGTCTAGGAGAATGTTTCTTTCACTCAGCTTCAAAAATCATATGACCTAGTAACAATTAGGAAAGTGAGTTCCCCATTTAGGAAGAATGGTCTTGTGGTAAAAGCACTGGACTTAGACTCCAGGACAGTTGGGTTCAATTTCTGGCTCTGCTCTAGACTTCCTGTGGAAACATGGGCAAGTTATTTAATCTCTCTGTGCTTCAGTTTCCCAGCTGTAAAATGGAAATAATACTTCCCCGTCCCATAGAGGTGTTGTGAAAGTACATTCATCAGTGGTTGTGAAGTGGTCAGCTAGTACAGTGATGGGGACATTAGACAGATGGATTGTGAGGGCAGGATCATTGTAGGCATGTGAGCATACAAAGGCACTTCCTCAGGTCTGACGTTGCACCTAGGAGTTAAGGAAGAGTTAGAAACCACAGAGCAAATACACTCCCCCCCACACTCCACACACACCCCACCCCACCCCCGTCATGGGCTCAAATTCAGGCTTGGTATAAGCAGAGGCAACTCTATTGTCTTGGGCCTTCGACTTAGAATAGGACCACTCTAGTCCACAAAAGGAGGAAGTAAATAGTCCCTTAATAGATGACAGATAGAAAAATAATATTATCTAATGAAACACCAACCAATTACTATAGCACCTGATTGAAAATGAGGCAGGAAACAACAACAGGAGATGCATTTAAATTCATGCAGTAGCAAGCAGTCACTGTTTACCATCATGTGATCCACAACTGCCTACTCTACCTAGTTTATTAGCTCTGTGGGCCAAGTGTTCAAAACTGGGTCCCATCATTTGCATATACACTTGCATGCAACTCATTCAATTTTGCCTTAATCTACCACTGATTACACAGTTCATAAGCTCCATAATATCTCTTCCATGTATCTTGAATCATTTGTGTTGCATGCACTACCCAAGGAGGTTAGGAGGCCACTGGAAAGATTCAGTGACAGTGTGGTAGGTGTACAGTATTGTATGAATGAAACGTAGCCCCATAGATTCTGAAAAAAACTGCCCAGGGATTTTGCTCAAACTGTTTGAGAGCAGAATTCAGCTCTATAGCCATGCAGTTATTCTAATGGAAGTCCAGAGCAATGCTACCATGTAAACTGAATTATACCGGATTTACCCCAATGTAACTAGTGCAGAATCTGGCCCAGCCAGAGTTTGAGCTCAATTATGCTGACCTGACCGCACCCATGGAATCCCCTGCACCAGAGGGATTCCCTCAGAATGGTCAAGCAGCTCTTTACACCCTCTTTAGGATGGCTGAGCTGCCATAATTAGTCCACAGTGCAGCCCAGAATGAGACCTGCGGTTGCACTTTTCCTCTATGTCCAGGAGACTTTCATGCTACTAAGATTGTGGCTTCCTTTCTCCCAAACATCTTTTCCTTTTTCTGAAACATGTATTACCGGTACTTTGCAATAACACCTTTCATGTACTGTGGTGCAGTCAGTACATGGTTCTGGGTTATTTTTGCTTTGATTCCCACCATCCCCATATGGCAGAATGTTTGAATGTTTCCCTTCTCAGATAAATATCACTAGATGGCAGAATATCATCAGTGAAAGTTCTTCACAAGAAAACCTGCATACTGTAACAAACCAGTTTGCTGTATTACTCAAGTTGTTTATGTCTGTTGCCCACGATGAAAGCAGAAATATTTGTATTAACTCAGTCCAATACCAGTTTAATACAAAAATACCATCAATTTTGGACCATGATTTTGAAGAGTGACTAGTCACTTTGGCTGCCTCACTTTTAGGATGCCCAACTTGCGACTCTTTTAAAGGGGCATCCACCCTCTGAAAATCAGCCCCCTCTACAATGACTTTCATTCATCACTCACAATCACTAGTCACTTTTGAAAAATCTTGGCCAGTGATGTTAAAAGCTGTTTTCACTGAGGTTGTTGTAGAATTATGGTGGCAAGTGATTAATATTACAATTAAAAACAATTAGGGTGAGATTTTGTGCTATACTAAGAGACATAGCACAAAACTTGCAAGTAAGGAGGGGGTGGACAGGAAAGTTGGTTTTATGCCACCTTTGCATCCTCCTAATTCTGGGCTGCTTGTAGGAGCCAAAATGGCCCCCAGTAATATTAAGAAGCTGGGGAGAGGGTGCGGGCTGCCTGAGTTACAGCAGCCCTGCCACACTGGTTATAGGCAGTTATATGACCCAAATAACTCTAGCAGCCTCTGCTGGAGTCCCACCCTCCAGGCCTCAGCATGCCCCCTACAATGGCATTTGCAAAGGGGCCTCATAAGACAACCTGAGTGCTTATTGAGTTTGTGCACTGGGGAATTCTCCCCAGCTGGATTCTAACTGTAAGGGGAAGCTGGTGTGGTCAAGCCGTCTAAGAAATGGAATAAGATCTTAAAGGTGGCAAAGCTAGTGGCGCTAGAAAATAGTAGCCCGGGCAAAGAGAGGGAGTTGGAAGTATTGCAGAGGGATAACGAAAAGGAACTTTAGACAAAAGTATGATCATTGACCTCAGCTTTAGTCCAGATGGAAACTGTCATGTTTCTTGGAAAGCATTAGTTGTCAATGCTGGTAAACTTTTATATAGAAGGCTGAAGGAAACACAAATAGCCTTGCCCTCCAAAGATGCTAGAAACCCTACTCATGGGCTTAAATACTTATCACTGCTAAATATGGAAAAGTAATCCACTTCATGGAACAGTAACCTGTTTTCAGTAAGATGCAAGAGCTTGTACAGTACAAAGAAGACTCTTTAATTCTTATCAAATCTTTTCAGAATAGAAGTAAGATGGTGTCCTTCATTTTTCTCTCTTGGAGAGAGACTGAGATGTTCCACAGTGTTGCTTACTTGGCTGTTCTTGTCTCTCGTAGCTGTGGCTGAATTATTTACAGCTTCAAGAAAAAGCGTGCTTGGAGGTGGAAGTATTCTGAGAACTAATTCTTACCTCATGGAAAATTGACCTGAAACCATTCCCAAAACACCCTAAAAACTTGGAAAGGCTTAGAAACTGGAGGTGGTATGGCTGAGATACAAAGCCTACAAGTTTCTCAAGCTGCTGGAGAAAGCTTTTATACACACACATTAGATCTGCTTAAGTGAGCTGTTTTCATTTTCTAGTACTGTTCTAGCTAGGTTCTTATGCAATGCTCATCACCATGGTAACTGAGCACCTAGTTTTCGTAACATAATTCACTCCACTTACTTCAGATGCACTGACTCAAGATGGCTACTTTACTGGACCATCTCCCATTGAAACAATTTAGACTCAAAAGGGCTCTTTTGCATACACCCCTTTTTTCAGCCCTGCCCACCACTTCTTGGTGCAGCTGAGACACTGGTACCTAATCCACTCCATAAACACAGTTTGGTAATGGCTTCTCTATCCTGTAAGATTAGAAATGTTATGGCTGGCCTATAGATATCTATTTAATCAGGACAGCATATGTTCTAGAGATGCTTTCAGTTGGTACCAAGTGGTGCAGTTCTGAGCTGCAGGCTTGCAGACTTTCAGTGCAGAAGCTGCCAAATAAAGATTAAAACAAAAAGATCAAGTAAAAATAAAATGGAGTGAGTACCACGCTAAGTCATTGCAGTATTTTTTCCTATTCCTTTTGTTCTCAGAGACAGTACCAAATATATTAATATCTTTCCCTTCTATGAACCATAATGCTATAAATTCTTTCCAGAGTGTGTTGCACATTGGGGATAATGAGATAGACTTCCCGCTCCAGGTCAGGTCTATCTCAATAGCAAATAAAAAAAAATGTTCAGCTAATCATTGCTATTTTCATCAGTATAGGTGAAATTCATCACTGTGCAAAAGGCCTATTTTGAGCGTGTAAGCAGGACTTCAGAGCTGCATATGCCTTGTTCTGGTCTTCTACCTAGGAGTGAATTTCATTCTACTTTACTTTAAATTACTGATACCTAAAGTCCAATATTTGTATCCAAAGAACAGCTGTGCTGAAAGATAAACAAAATCTGTTGTTCTTTGAAAATGGATTGTATTGTTCTTATTAAGGCACAGAGAACATGCATTTAAGAATCAAATTGTTATTATTTGAACTTTCCATAATACAGCAATAAGAGCCAGCTAAAAGCTCCCAGCAGTCCAGAACCCCTCTTCAAAAATAGAGGATGACTGTAATGGGGTTCACTCACCACTCTGACACCTCCTGCTGGCTGTGTTGGGGATTAGCACTGCATGTTAATGTGCCCTCTTCAGGTGGTGCCTTGCCACCATCACTTCTCCTCTTGGACCCACATCTCTCCAAAGACCGCAGTGTCCTCTTCAGCGACACAGCCCTCCGGACGTGCCACACACTGTGCTCCCCCCTTCCAGGGGACCCACAGTCCATTGTTCAGCCACTTCCCTTAGTGGCTACTGCAGCAAATTGTCTGGCCACTTCCTCATGGCCCCAGCATTCTCTTTGCCCTGGCCTCCGCCTGCAAACCCCAGCAGCCAGCCAGGAGCTGTCTCTCACTCTCCTGGTCCCTGCTAGCAGCACTGCTCTGTCCAGGGTGCTGGTAGTTTTCTCAGTCCTCCAGAGACACAGCCCTTCTTCTCTGGGCTCCCAGCAGAGAACTACCTTCCTCTGCCCTGCAGCTCCCTTTTTATATGGGCCTGCTTGGTCCTGATTGTCTGCTTCTTTCAGCCCTCCTCTGATTGGCTGCCTCCTGCACAGCCTCCCTAGGGCTCTATTAACCCCTTAGAGCCCAGTGTGGGGCAGGCACCCCATCACAATGACCTTTGGTCTCTGCAGCTGCACACCACATCCCTACCTAACAATATTAGCTGGTCCACAAAAGGACGTGGCAAAAATGGTCTCTTCTTACTCAGCAGAACTGTTCCTTGGGTGTAGTCAGTCATATCTGCTTATTTAGGTGGCAAAATTAATAGTTTACTGCTTTTTGCTCCCACTAGCACTACAGATTCAACACAGCGAAGAGGCAATGAGCTGGATTCTATTCCTCCTTGTGCATCATCAAAAAGAAATGTTCCAAGCATCTCTGTGCACACCGTTAAGGTAATAATAGTTACACAGATGTCTCTGGTGATGTACAAGAGTGGAAGGACCTAACTTGATTCTCAAAACCCTGTTTGAGTTTGCAGCACTAGCAGTTAGAAGAAAAATCTCTTTTTTTCTACATGTAAACATCTGAGACCACCAAACAGTGCGTCAGTAAGACCTGACCTGATATTCCTAATGTAAAAAATAACCAGAGGGAAAAATGATAATCTGAATATTTTATTTTCATTTATTTTGAGGGGGAAATGTTGAGACTTACATTTTATTGAAAGGCACAGCTCCCTCTTTTTTGCAGGTCTCCTTTCCCAATACAGAGGGATCAAGGAGACAATACTTAGGCCAGGTCTATACTCAAAAGTTAAGTCAATCCAGCTATCTCACTCCGTAGTTAAGCCAGCCTAATCCCCAGTGTAGACAGTGCTACATCGATAGAATAATTCTTCCATCAATTTAGCTACCGTCTCTCAGGGAGGTGGATTAACTACGCCAATGGGAGAACTCTCCCATCATTGTAGTGAGTATCTAAACAGAAGCTTCGCAGCTGTGCTGCTGGAGCATTTCAAATGTATGCAAACTCTTAGCCCTGAATACATATGAAATGAGGTTTATCCAGGGCTGGATTTCCAATTAAGAACAGTAGACATGTGCCTAGGGGCACCAGCATTCTAGGGCTGCCTTACCTCTCTAAAACTGTGTGCAACACAAAGATCAGCTGTAGGCGGGGGGTAGGGGCGTGGCGCTGAAGATGCTGTGCCTAGGGGCGCATAAGGTGTAAATCCAGCCCTGGGGTTATCTTGGTGGCATTGTAAATTATTAAATTTTCCCACTAGAAATAATCTACTCAATACTATTGTTATGATTTCAGTTGTTGGTTCTGTGGGATTCAGCTACATCTGGTAAAGAGCCCCAGATAGTAATATGTCCTAGCTCAAAATGCTGCACTGAGACATTTCTTCCTGAATAGGCCAAAATAAGTCTGTGTTGGTCTTGACACTGTTCTGTTCAGCAGCAGTGTTGGAGGCAAACCTTATCCCAAAACACATTATGAAAATAATACACGATTATTATTTATTCCTAAGGACCCCAAAAAGGGAGTAGGCCCCACTGCACAAACAAATAACACAAAGACAGTCCTGGCCTAAGAGAGCTTTCAATCCAATTGTTAGAGCAGAAAAGGCTAAAGAAGGTGTGGCGGAGAAGGTAATGAGAGACAGGTTTGTTTGTGTAAATTAGTAATCATAGAGGTGCCTTCTTGGTTAAATTAAAAACAGTACAAATGAAGCAGCCACTGATGGTACAATATTGAAGTATAGTGCAAATATACCCGAGCCTCTTTCCAGTCAAGAGAATGAACATCCAGCATTGTTTTAAACTAGTTCTATGGCATATTCCCTGGATTTTAATGAACTACTACACTGAGCTGAATAATATCTCTCATTTACTATTGTGTCAAGTGCATAACACAACACTGTGGCTGTGACTACACCAACAAACTCCAGAGCTGTCATTCAGCACTGGTGGTGAATTGCAGCTTCAGTTTGTTCGTATGGACAAGGCCATTGAGACTCTGTGTCCATGCCAGACAACTCACCATGATGATACACTATAGTTTTCAAGTGTAGGCAGACCAGGGGTTAAAGCTGCTGGTGGCCACTCTACACTAGTACTCCCAGTCTTGCTTGCATTGAGGGAGCTGGAGTGGGTTTCATTTTATAAATATTTGGTTCTATGGGGTTTTAAATACACAAAATGTTGTTGTGTGCTATGCAGAAAATACAACCTTAAACATACAGCCAAATGCTAAAATGAGCATTGGGCCCAATTCACTGGTCCACTAGTGTAGTTCTGCACCAGTCTCCCAGCAAAAAGCTTCCTTAAAACCTGGTACATCTGGCCAGTGGAGGATTCTTTTTACGTAGATGGTGTAGAACTGCCAAAGAAGCTCCAGTACCACCAACCAGCCCTTGCCCCTGGAGTAGGGTGTATGCCATTGTTTGCGACATCACTATATCCCAGAGATCCCCAACTGCCAGAACCGCCCGTGGAGTCTGTCAGCCAACATATCTTAGAAAAGCCCTAAGATTGTTGCTTCAATCTACATTGAGGACGATGTGAGTGTAAAATTGGACTGGAGATGGGGGTGCAAAGGGCTCTTTTGCATACACCCCTTTTTTCAGCTGTGCCCACCACTTCTGGGTGCAGCTGAGACACTGGTACCCAATCCACTCCATAAACAGTTTGGTAATCACATCCCGTAAGATTAGAAATGTTATGGCTGGCCTATAGACTTCTCTTTCAAGGACCTGAACCTGCAATCTTCATTCATGGGAGTAGTCCTTAGCTCATGTCTCAACGTGCCACTCCTGTATGTAAATGTTTCCAAGGTTAGACCCTAAAACTGTTTTGGAAGGCCCTGCACATTGGAGTTTAAAACTAACAAAACTCCAAAAGCCTAAATGCTACATATTAAAAAAATCACAAACACACTAAATTACTCTAATGGAAATATCACTGAGTCATCACCTTAATTTAACTCCCTGCCTAATCAGAAATGCAAAACTACCTTATTTGACTATTAGTTTCATAAAAATGTGATACAGGTGCAGGTCTAAGGCTCTAGTTAGTGCAATCTCTATCCCTGTTGTTTTCTCATTACTCTGACACAAACTATAGGAGCACATAAGGATAAAATGTATTCTTTTTAATCTTGGTTACTTAGTTACAGTGAATTTCCTGACTAGGTGAAATCCATTTTAGAGGATCTGAAGGGGACAAGGGACATCTTCACAAATGCCTCTTGCTTCCACTCTGGTGTCCATCCTCCTTCCCCTGGATAGCTGGGTTTTATTTTTGCTGAACTGATACAACCCCTAATGCAGCTACGCTGCACCAGTGTAAAAAGTGACACCCTAGTGCAGCCACACTGGTATATTTTATACATAAACAAAAAACACAGTGTAAACAAGACTTTGGGGACTGATTTTCAAAAGCTCAGCTCCCTTTTAGGCACCTAAATAAGGGCCACATTTTCAAAATGCTCAGGTCCCAGCAACTCGCAATGTGATACTTGTGGCCAGATATTCAAAGAGCTCCATACCAAATGAGCTGAAGCCTTCTGACAATCTGGCCCTTATTTAGGGAGCTGAGTTCTTCTGAAATTCTGACCCTCACACCCCAAAGCCACAGTGCAGAGAAGCCCTTAGTGACTCTGCAGCCCCACTGGAGGCAGTCACAGTCCTTTTAGAGTCGTCACCTACAGCTACCACACTTTTATCTTCCACCCCCTTAAAAATTGCCCTTACCGTTGTCTTTGTTTGAGCTTTCCAGATGGAAATCAGGTTATTTGACTCTCACAGCATAAGCATTGTGGAAAAGCTAAACCCTGAAAAAATATAGCAAGGTCTGAAATAGTGATTTGGAGACCCAGTACAGGGGATTGTAGGAAGGGGAACGCTTATTTCCTTAGCGTGAAGTGTGTGTGCATATCTCCTGCATCTATCCAATCAAGAAATAGTCCTGTCCACTCTCAGGTGAAGGGATAGTGACCACATGAAAGACTTCAATACTAGATAAGGAAATACAAGCAGCTTCTAAGAGTTCTGAAAGGGGTGTAGAGGTTGTCCGTGGTTGCCACTGTATTATTAAATTTTCCTGGGACAATTTTCCAAGAAAACAGGGGGGCTGTGAGGTGTCCAGCTTGCAAAGGGTTATGTTCTCATTATGTTGAATTTATTTTCTTTCCTTCTAAATACCAGTATTTTAATTATCAGCACATCAAAAATTAAAGTTTTCAGACAGTTCTTAAAAATTTCCCCAAAAAATTTACAAACCCCTTCATTCTATGCTTCTTATATTGCATCCTGATATTGCATCAATGTACAATATTTCATACCTATGATACAGTGTTGTGGAAACATATTGAGCCGCATATGAGCCTCAAAACTCCATCAGAATACCAAAACATGCTTAGTGATGTGATGGATCACAAAGCTTCAAGAGCATCCTAATATTGGTTGCTTATCTGAATTTATGGCACCTACCATCAGGTCCTGTGAGACACTCTTTTACCTGTTCACAAGATGTCATCTTGTGGAGAAGCCTAGTGGCTTGCTATCCACATCTGGTGGGATTGGGGGTGAGCTGTACCACAATGTTTGGGCGGTTTTGTGAACTGACTTCTCAAGACAGATAGGAGGACCTGGAACACAGGCCAAAAACTCAGGACTGTCCTATTCAAAACAAGTCTGTTGAAAAGTTTAATCTGCCCCAAACACACACTCCCCACAAACACAAAAATAAAGGATGAATTATTTTAAAAAAATTAGAGAGGAGTTTAAAAATATCAACTATTAGGAAACAGTCAGAGTATAAAATATTTTAGAATTGTTGGCAGAATTTCCATATTATAGCTATATTCTAAAACAGGGGAGCACTTGGTTGTCCTGGATTGACTGGAGCTTTGCATTCATTAATATTATAATTCTGACTTTTATTGATGTTCTGTGTTTGGAATATCTAATATTAAGAAATATACATATGTCATAAGTCTGAAATACAATAGGTTCTCTAGGGGAATTACAGTAACTGATCAAATCAATTTGCTTAAACCTATGTTTGTTCATGAGATAATAAGCACATAGTGTTTGCATTTAAAACCTAGTTTGCTGAAAATATTTTAACAAGATTTATGCCCATGAAATGTATATGGGGTCAGACAAGTGTTACAGCCTGACCCTCCACCATGAAACTCTCATAAGCGCACATACATTTATCATTCATTAATTCATTACGTTGTCTGGCAACAACATTTCCTCCTGACTCTTAGATTTACCCAGTTTCAAAAACGTCATTGCTACAATAAAAATTTAAGTGTGCCTTCTGTGGAAATTTTTCAAGATTGGAATTAATGTTCCCTCTTTAAACTTTTTCAACTTTGGAGAAACTTTTAGTTTCATTTTTCAGCTGCCACAACATCTCTTCAGTTAGTTAGTGCTTAGATACTATGGTGATGGGTACTCTAGAAATAGTTTAGATTGAGTTGCACTTATCCCCCAGACCAGGCACTCTATGAGATGGTGACCTCACTTTGAGCTTCCTGGCATTCCACTGTTAATAGTCTCATCTGGCTTTATCCTGTCTAGGCATAAGAGGATTCTCAGGACTGAAATGACAGAACTTTAAGAGTACTCTAAGACCCTAGTTTTCCATCTCATGTGTTTGCTGGACTAATAATGCTTGAATCCAAGGTGAGCTACTATTGTGCAAGCATACCACTAGAAAACATGCATCATCATGACCTTTATCCAGGCTTTGATTGTCTCATGCCTCAACTATTGCTACTTTCTCCCTAGCCTCACCGAAACTCATCTCAGCCCTCTCTAGGGTGACCAGATGTCCCAATTTTATAGACACAGTCCCAATATTTGGGGCTTTTTCTTATATAGGCTCCTATTACCCCCTATTCCCTGTCCTGATTTTTCACACTTGCTATCTGGTCACCCTAGCCCTCTCCAGTCCATGCAAAAATCTGTTGCTAAAATCATCTACATTGCCAGTTGCTACTGCCATGTTCAGCCCTTCCTAAAACCCCTTCCACAATTTAGCTCCCTCCCACCTCTCTGCTCTTGTTCCTCCTCCCCTACATCTCAATGCTACCCTATTCATGTTCTTCTCTGACTCAGGCCATGTCTACATGATAAATTTGGTCAACAAAAGTTATAGTAGCATACAACTGCTGAAGTTTGTATATCACTCATGCATGCACACTTTGTTGCTTGCATTAGTGTGGGGCATATTCACCAGGAGTGCTTGTGTAGATGCAAAGTGTGATGCATCATGGATAGATATCCCAGTGTGCCATGTGCCACCCTCCAGCACAATGCCTTTTGGGAACTGATTGCAGTGTTTTGTGAGACAGAAATGAGTTGTGCTGGGATCTCTGGGAGCTAGGACTCAAGTTCCCAGCATGCAACTTTCTCCATCCCATAATGCCATCCATATCCCATCATGGCACTTTTTGGTGTCCATCATCTCTGACAAAAGCATGGAGCCCACAGCGCTCTGCACTATTCTCATCAATGTTACGAATACAGCACACACAATTCTCCTGTATTTGCAAACTCACAAGAAGTAACGCAATGACGGGAGACATGATGATTTCTTTGAGGACAGTTTGCTAAGAGACATAGCAAAAAAACAATTCAAGGTTGTTGGTAGCATTCAAAGAGCTGCTGCAGACAGTGGAGCGCTGCTTCTGGGTCCAAGACATGAGCACTGACTGATGGGATTGCATCATAATTCAGATTTAGGACAGCAAGCAATTGCTGCAGAATTTTCGGATGCAAAAGGTCACATTCTTGGATCTTAAAGACTAACAGATAAATCTGTTAGTCTTTAAGGTGCCACCGGACTCCTTGTTGTTTTTGTGGATACAGACTAACACGGCTATCTCCTGATTCTTGGATCTGTGTGCTGAGCTTGCCCCAGTCTTCCAGTGCAGGGACACCAGAATGGGAGCTATATTGACAGTGGAGAAGTGAGTGGTGATCACACTGTGGAAGTTTGCAATGCCAGATTGCTACCAGTCAATGGGAAATCATTTTGGAGTTGGAAAAATCCATAGTGGGGGCTGTGGTCACACAACTATGTAGGGTCATTAATAGTCTCCTGTTATGCAGGACTATGACTGTCAGCAGCGTGCAAGATGTAATGCAGTGGTTTTCAACCTGCGGATTGTGACCCAGTACTGGGTCATGGAATGGAAGGCACTGGGTCGCGGCGGCTCTGGTCAGCACCACCGACCGGGCCGTTAGAAGTCCTGTCAGCGGTGCTGCCCAGCTAAGGCAAGCTAGTCCCTACCTGTTCCGGAAGCAGCCAGCAGCAGGTCCAGCTCCTAGGCGGGGGGACCATGGGGCGCTGTGTGATACCCCTGCCCCGAGCAATGGCTCCGCATTCCCATTGGCTGGTGCCTGTGGGCGAGAGCTGCGCAGAGCCACTTTCACGCCTCTGCCTAGGAGCTGGACCTGCTGCTGGCTGCTTCCGGTTGCAGCACAGTCTGTGGTGCCAGGAGAGGCAGGAAGCCTGCTTTAGCACCCCCACTGCACCACTGACCGGGAGCCACCCAAGTTAAGCCCATGCTCCAACCCTGCACCCCAATCCCCAGCCCTGAGCCCCCCCAAACCCAGAGCCCCTTCCTGCACCCCAAGCCCCTCATCCCCAGCCCCATCCCAGAGCCTGCACCCCCAGCCCAGAGCCCTGACCCCCCTCCCGCACCCCAACCCCCTTCCCCAGCCCTGAGCACCCCCAAATCTGGAGCCCTCTCCTGCACCCCAAACCCCTCATCCCCAGCTCTGTTGGGTCACGGGCATCAACAATTTTTTTCAACTGGGTCGCCAGTAAAAAAGTTTGAAAACCACTGATGTAGTGGATAGATTTACAGCAATGGGATTCCTGAACTGCAGTGGGGCAATAGACACCACGCATATCTTTATTTTGGCATGAACCCACCTTTCCCTATTCCCACCTATTAACAGAAAGGGCTATATTTCTATGGTTATACAAGCGTTGGTGGATCACCGGGGATGCTTCACCAATATCAGTGTGGGCAGCTCAGGGAAGGTGCATGATATTTGTCTCTCTAAGAACATAGGACTGTTCAGAAAGCTGGAATTAAAGACATTCTTTCCCAACCAGAGGATTATCATTGAAGATACTGAAAGGTCAGCAGGGATTCTGCAGGACCCAGCCTATTCCTTGCTTATAACACTGTACACCAGCCACCTCGAGAGCACCAAGGAAAGATTCAAGTATTGGATCAGCGGATGCAGAATGACAGTTGAATGTGCTTCTAATAGATTGAAGGGATGCTGGTGCTGTTAACTCACTAGATTTGATTTCAGTGATTAAAATATCCCACTTGTTATAGCTGCCTGCTGCATAATATCTGTGAGGTAAAGGAAGAAAAACTGTCACCAGGGTGGATGGCAGAGGTGAAGCATTTGACTTTAAACAGCCAGACACAGGGGCCATTCCCAGAGCTCAGCATGGAGCTATGTGGTTAAAGGAGGTTTAAAAGAGCACTTCAATGGTCAGCCACAGTAGTATTCTGTCCTGGACTGTTCTCTGGGCTGGTGCATTGTGTGCTGCTAGCAATGGTGTAGTACTTGCTGTACATTTATAAATATAACTATGTTTCCCTGAAGTTATGAGTTATGTGATGCTTGCTGTATATTTACAAGTACCAAGTGCTTTAAGTACTGCTATGCATTCTGCAGTATGTGTTGTGAACTTTATTGACTGGCAAAAATAGTGCAGAAAAACAATGTGCAAAAACCAACAGGCAACACAATGCAAACTTTAAACAAACTAACAGAATGAGATTTTGAAATTGAAAAGGCAGCAAACATTTTTGTCAACTTCAGTGCACAAATGTAGTCTGTTGTGGCTACACCTACACCAATAATGGTTCTCACAGTTCAGTGTATGTGAAACTGTGGTTTTCCTTGCTGTCCTCTGATGTAGAGTGATAGGGGTAAGGATGCAGCCTGGGATGTCATGTGGTATGTTGGATGTAGGGAGCTGCAGCCATGGAGTTCTCCAAGGACTGCAAAGGATGAGGAATCTGGGATTTTTGGACCTGTAGGTCAACTAGGGTCTGCAGCATTTGGGTTTGCTTCTTGAGAATACCTATTATGTCCTGATACATCTCCCTCTTTTCCTGCTGGAATTCCTGGTCCTTTCTCATGTCTGTTCATTCTTTCTCCATGCCATCTGCCATGTAGGCCCTTTGCTTACAATCCAATGCAGCACTTCCTAGCAGAATCTCTCACTGAACATGTCCTCCTAGTCCTTTTCTTTCTACTTCTCATCAGGGTCATGCATTCTGCAGGTTTGGAGGAGGACCCCTCAAGGCCACAATGGCAAGAGGCTGCTGATAAAAACAGACAGACATGTCATTGGATTTACAGTCACAATGGAAAGGGAAAGTTTCAAAACTTCCTTCCCTTATTCTCATAACTTTTAATAAGACATACTTATTGACACTTCAGCTTTGGAACGCCCCTGCACAGCACCTCTCCAGCCCCAGCCATTGTGAGTGTGGCCCACCAAGGGTGAGTTGGGGAAAGAATTTCAGTTGCATGAAACAAAAAAAAATTGGTCCCTATTCCATGGGTACAAGTATAGGGCAATGGTTTTGAATACTGGCATTTTCCACAGGCAGTGATGGTTTAGTCTGATATCTCATTCCTGAGGTTAACAAAGGCATAGAGAGCCGCTACTGGTGTCCCAAAGCTGCCAAGGCCCATATGCTGTTAACCTGTTTACTGCAATGATGCCAGCTGAACTCGTCATGGAGTAGTGTGAGAAAGTGTGACCTATCACACAGAGAGAACTAAGGCTGCTACCCCTAAAAAGCTTCAGGAGAGAATTGCAGAGTATCTCCATGAAAGTTTCAAGCCCTCTCAGGAGGATGAAGGGGACATCCCTGTGTACATAAACTGCTCTTTATGCCCTCCGCCCCCACCTAATCCAACAGAAGACTGAAAAGCAGATGCCAACTCTACCTTTGTTTACTGTACCTCTACCTCTTCTCATAAAAGTAAAACAATGAAAAGTTGATACTTGTGTCTTGTCAACTTGGGGGTCGTCTGGGCAACATCTTTATATTTAAACTTTGTAAGGAAAAATGCATGTGCACAATTACCCAAGGTCCTTCCCCTTCATTGGGCTCATCTGTATGTGGCTACCAGGACTGGCTAGACTTCAGTGGAGCCTCAGGGCCTGGCTTATGGCATTGCTGGAGCCCACTCCCCCCAGCGCTTCTGCTCCTCCTTCTTCTCACTGCTCATGGCAGGGGTCTGTGTCTCGGGTTCCTCTAAGCTATCCATGGTGGTCTGTGGGGAGCTGGTGGGATCTCCGCCCAACATGACATGCAGCTCATTGTAAAATAAGCAAGTCTGAGGCTCAGCCCCAGATTGATTAATGGCCTTCCTGAAATTGTTGTATTCCTGATGAAGTTCCTTCACTTTCATGCAACACTGATGATGATCCTTGACCTAACTCCTTTGCCTGCATCCCCATGCAATCTTTTCATAGATGTCCACATTTCTACACCTGGTCCATAGCTATGCTTGCACAGCCTCTTCTTCCCACAAGTCCTGGAGATCCAATGCCTCCTGGCATTGGAGAGCCTCTAGTGCCTGGAGCCTGCATGGTTGGTTGGGCAGCTGAACACGACAAGGGAGAGCTGCTAGATGTGCTTCCCAAGGTGGGTAATCAGGAAAAGGCATTTCAAAAATACACAGGGGGCTTTAAAGAGGATGAAGGTTTCCAGTCTCCATGATCTCTGGGCAGTGGCATTTACAGTTATGACTACAGCAGTCATTGTCCCAAGGAATGGGGCATTGTGGGACAGCTACTGGAAAACAGTTAGGGTTGACACAGGTCACACTCACACTGCTTCAGCAGGTCAACCATGGTTCCACACCAGTCAGTGACACCATTTTACTGTGTCACTGTAACAGGGCACTTACATCAGTCACAGACAAGTTTTAGAGTAGATATTCACAAATAGGTTGATGCAAGTTACATTGACCTAACTTTGTAGTTTAGACCAGACCTCACTTCTTTACTTTATTTCACACAACTCCCTGTTCTTGGAATGGCTTTTTTGATCCCATCAGCTACACTGCATTCCTCTCCTCTTTTAAATCCCATCTCCAAATCCATTTCTTCACTTTAAACTTAATCCATATATAACTAAGAATATTTTAACCATGTACTAACCTTTCAAGTGACTGCATTATCATGTTGTCCTCTTCCTTATCCTACCCCTCCCCAACTCCTCTGTGTGTTGTCTCTTCCTGTTGTTCTTATCTTAATTTATAAGTTCTTCTGGGGAGGGAATTCTTTACCTTTTCTACAAGGTGTTCTAGGTATCTATGGCATTATATGAGCTGTAAAGACTAAAATAGGAGTATACAGAGTACTCAAAATCATTCCAATCTAATGTATTATTAAAGGATCACAGGATTACTGTTTAAGTAGTGTAGGGCCTGATCCAAAGTTCACTGAAGTTAATGGAAAGGCTTTGTCCTCTGCTCTTGGTACAATCTCTCTAGGAGTCCCAGCTGTTTCCTAACTGGTCCCCTTCAATTCATCTGCACTTAGATCAGTCCATAAACTCTTAACTCAATTAAGTTATCAGCCCTTAAGCTCCAGGGCTACAGTCTCATTTTGTCTCCTTGCTGGTCAGCGGCAGCATGATATGAGATTGTTGCCTTTCTGCCTCCTTTTCTCTCTCTGTTCCCCCTCCCCTATAACTGGGCTTGTTTTCTTTATTGGTCACAGCTGTGGGTGCATGTCTCCATGATTGGCACTTCTGGCAGCTGTGCAGGGTGTGATCAGCCTGATTGCCTGTAACATGGAAGACTCTCCTGTCCCTTGTGCCTATACCCAATATGGAGTTTGTTAACTCCATTACAGTCTCCCACTGATTTCAATGGGTTTTTGAATCAGACTCAGAATGTATAGTGTACATGTGGCATAAGGAAGATAGATTTATGGGCATGAAATATTGGTTAAGGGTATGCATAAGCTATCCTTGCATTCTGTAACACATACAAATATACAGCATGAACAGTAAAAGAAATACACATAGACTCTACCAATGTTGCTTTCAGAGAAATATAATGCAGGAATGGGTTTAGTAAATTGCATGTGTTGTATATATGTTATGCCTGATATAGGAATTCTGGGAGGGGATCTTAAAATATAATTGGTACATGTACTTTATTACAGAAATATGTACTGAACTAACCAGGCCAATGGGCCATTCAGTATGCAAACAATTAATAACTTCAATTTCTTCTCCTTTTAGGGTTCTACTGAAATGGTACCATGCAGCTCCTGTGTGATGGCTCAGAAGAAGACACCAAAGACTGCAGTGCCAAGCAATAGGGTCTTAGGTAAGTTACTGTTTCTTTTGGATGGGTTGGCTTTATTATTTGTTTTTGCTGTTTCCCAAAGGGTATACATTACTATTTTATTCAGCCTTGTATATGATTCTGAGTTGCTGGGAGACATTAAACTGAGGAGAGTGTATCAGAAAAGTGTGTGATATCTCCACTGAAGTCCAAAGATTCTAGTTGATTTCATTTGTTGTTATTTATTATTTGCACTACAGTAGTGGCTAGTGACCCCTACTGAGATCAGAGCTGCAGAGGCTGTTCAAACAAAGTGAGAAATGGGTCCTGCCCTGATGAGTTTACAATCTAAAGGTCAGATTCTAATACCTTTATTCACATTGAGTAGTACCTTAATCCAGGTGAAGTCAGTGAGAGTATTCACAAACAAATGTGATTTCTGTCTGGCCCATAATAGACAAAAGGTGAGAGGGAAAACAGAAAAGTGGCTTTCACAAAGTCAAAACTGGGAATAAAACCCCTCTCTCCTGAGTAGCTGCACAGTGCTCTACCCATTAGACTGTGCTGCCTCTTTTCAGCATGCTTTGGGTCAAGCCCTATGTGAATCAATGTATTGCCACCTGGATTTATTCTACTAGTTCAACATGCCTCCAAAAAACAGGCCTTGCTGCAAAAGGAAGAATTGAAGTTAATGTGGGAAGCTTGACTCTGAATTTCCTGACTATTTAGGGATTAAATTCTCATATTTAATTTTGTATTAACTGAGTATGTTTTGTGGGGAGAGAAAAATCACTGCTGTGAGCTAAACTTCTGTGAAAACATCTCAAGGGTCTGATGACATGGTAACCAGAAGAGTGACTCTCAAGTAGCTTGAAATATTATCAGGACCCTGAGGGGGGTCTGTGTGGGTAACTAGCTTTAAGCACAGTTTATCTGCATTGTGGTTTAGAGAGAGAGGCTATCCCAATGTTTTTAAGAAGAAAAAGGTGTCCCTCGTCTCTCCAAAGGACATTGTATGCACACAACCCAAGTCAAAATTTAGTCTTGTTACTATATTTTGCTTCGTTGTTTTTGGTTTTGTTTTTCTTTTTTGGGGGGGGAGAGGGGTGAACTATGAAAATATATGACTGGACAGCTCAAGGGACTGTTGGTGGGCTACAAAGTCATCCTCCTCTAGGTAAAATCCTCTTCAGAAAACTTTCATGTATGATTTGCATGGGATTTGGGGATTGTACACTATCTGGATGTTTCTGCTGAAATGATCAGCAGCAAAATAGTTAATATTGTAAATTGTCATCATTAGTTTTCAGAGTTCACCTCCCACTGAGATAGATGAATAACTCACATTTCTGAGCTGTTTCATGCCATGTACAGACTCACTGCACTGGTTATACGCGGTTGATGATTTAAATGCTTTTTTCGTTACCATAAGGGCTAGAAAAATATTTAATAGAAGTTTGGATTCTGGGGCACTAATCTGCTGCCAGGGCTGTATAAAGGTGCGACACCCTGTGTAGCTTCATGGAACATGTGGGAGCCTGGTTGTGATATTCAAATAACAAACATTTAGGAAGTTAGGAAATGGGTTTATTTTAATATTAACTTTAATATTTAATAATTCACAAAATATGAAATGCACAGTTACGGTCACCTGAACAGACTTAACTCTGCTCTCTTTGTAATGCACTAACTACCCTGAGACAAACAGCAACTACTGTGCAGCTTTATAACTTACAGGAAGCCAGAAATAGTAGGGAAGGGAGAAGTATGGAAGCAAGAGAAAATATGGGAGCTAGAGAAGAAGGAAAGAAATATTTGGAGAACCAGAAGAGAGGGAGAAGAATGAGGGTAGAAAAGAGAAATCAGGGAGCCAGGAGAAGAGAAAATTGGGGAGGAGGAGACAGAAAGGGGTGGAGGAGACTAGAAAAGGGGAGGAGACTAGAAAAGGTGGCAGGAAAGAGTGTAAAGCGGTAACCTGGAAAAGATGAGAGAGGGAGATGAGTAGACCTAAGAAAGGGTGGCAGAAAGCAATAGAAGGAGAGAGAGAAAGAAAGAAGGAAAGAAAAGGGAAGATGAAATGCACATGAAAGTGGGAGGGGAAAATATAGGAACAAGATAAATAGAAGAATAGAGAAACAAGGAAAGGAAAAGCAAGATGCACAACTGTACTTAGAATTTGTCTATGTATAAATCCTCTTGCTGTTGTTGTATTTTCCCGTGAGAAATGTGCAGATGAAGGGAGAGGCAGACAGTCCAGATTAAGCCCAGGGTGAGTCTTTGGGCAAACCTTGGCCTAGACAGGGTGGAGGGAAAATCTTCTATTTCATTATGGCCCAGCCACAGGGCTGGCCTTAAGCTTGGTGGCCCCAATGAGAAGTAACACCTGTAGGGATCCCCTAGCTCCCTCCCCTCCTACAACAGTGCATTCCTTCTCACTCACTCCACATACCAATGCCATCTCCTGCCTGTGACCCACACCCAAGCTGTGGGAAGTTCCATGCCCTTAGCCAGCTGATGAGGTCCTGTGGCCTCTGGCGATCCACCTACCTGGCCCAGGAAGACAAGTATAACTTTCCAACCAGCAGACTAAGGAGAATAGTGAGAGGATTAATTCTCTGTGTCCTGCTTGTCCTTCAGTGAGGGAAGACAACAGGGAGTTAAGGACAACGCTCCGACTTACAGGAGATGTATGTGGTAGGAAGAGCCTATGGCTCTGTGTAAGACACACAGCCCTCAGGTTGGGCCTGCTCACCATTGTATGTGGATTGTCTTCAGACTTGTGGCCCACGGGAGGGAACAGACCAGCACTTCCCCCCACATCGAGATGAAGTGTTGTGCATGTGCTTTCTGTAGTCTATTCTAAATGATTCAAGCAATGGGGCTTCCACCATGTTACTTAGCAAGTTATTCCTCAGCCTAATAGACCTATAACCAGTCCTACCCCCTGGACCACACTAAATCATTCCCCTCCCTCCTAAGTGTTTCCACCTTTCCACTGATTATTTTCCACCACTTTCTTCCATCCTTTCATCAAGTTTAATATATTTACAACAGTCCATTTAATCTTGTCTTCTAAGGAGATTAAGCATTTTTCTTGCTACAGTCTTACTCTGGTTGAGGTGCCCATAACTCTAACCACAGGCTCAACAGTAGAGTGAAGAGGGAATCATCTATTCCCTAACATGAGGAAGAAAGGAAGGATGGTCCGGTGGTTAGGGCCCTAGCCTAAAACTGTGAGGCCTGTGTTCAACTCCCTGCTCCACCACAGACTTCCTGTCTGACCTTGGACCAGTCACTTAGTCTCTCTGTGCCCCAGTTCCCATATTGTAAAATGAGGAGACTAGCACTTCCTTACCTCACAGGGGTATTGTGAGGGTAAATACATTAAAGATTGTGAAGCACTTTGAGATCTACTGATGAAAAGCACTGTAAGAGCTAGGGGTGATGATGCCTCTGGATCTGCAGTGCAGAAATGCAATGGCACATTTTTGTTTGTTTTTTGGCTGCTTTGTAACTAGCTGTATCTCTTTCTCTTCTAGCTGGTAAGTATAAACTTCTGTTATGTTTTCCCTCTCTTTTTCCTGAGAAACGCATTTTCTTAGAAAAATAATCCCCCAAAATACATTTTAGATTTAAAAAAAAATCCTCCTTTGGGTCTCTCCCAGCATATACCATCCTCTCTCTATCTGTCTTTTTAGATTGTAAACTCTTTGGTATGTGGACAACTCCTATAGCTGAACAAGGACATTATCAGTGCTTAAAAAATAACTCTCTGTAGTCAATGGCCCCTGTTGTATTTATTCTGATTAACATTTATCAAAGTTAATAACAAGTTTATTGTCAAAAAAAATTAACAAGCTAACCTGATTCTCATGTTTTATTGAATAATAGCTTTCAGTTTTTTGGCAATACCTTTACAAGTACTTTGCTAATAAGCTAGATAAAGGCTACACATCTGTAGCTTTACATAAGAATGCTCCAGAATGTCTTGGGCAATTTATCACATTCAGAGGCCACATGGAGTACTGCACACAAAATGGAGCCCTGAGTTTCTTTAAAGACTTCTGAGAATTTTCTTGGTAAACCATCTGGGCCCTCTGTTTTCCCATTATTTGGTGCATTAATGGTCTTCTCATCTAATGCATTTTCTAAGTTATCCTCTTGTGTGTGTGTTTGTAGATTGTTAAGGAATCCATTAATTTTTTTTATGTACATCAGGATAATCATTTTCAAAGTATATATCTGCTGAGACTAGCCTACAGACTTTATCTACTTACTTATTTGACGTTACTTCCCCATTATGTTGGATATTAATGGAAGCTATATTATTATTGTTGCTCTGGTTTTAAGTGAATATGCCAGTAGGGCTGCCAATTTTGGTTGGATATATTCCTGGAGGTTTCATCACATGACATCTTTAATTGAAGATTAATCTTTAATTCCAGGAGACTCCAGGACAATCCTGGAGGGTTGGCAACTGTAAGCCAGACATTTCCCTGGTTGCTCTCCATTTTCCAGCATCATTCCTTTAAGTGGCAATGCAGCATATAATGAACATTGGGGCTGGGGATCATTTTTACTTTGTAAGTGCTGTGAAGTAGAAGATTCATTCCTTTAGAACAATTAATGTTTTCTAAATTTTAATTTTCACGAGTCACAATTTTTGGTGGATCAATAATACTTGTATTTCTGTAACATCTTTCATCCAAGGAGCTAAAAGCACTTTGCCACAGAAATTAAGCCTCACACTACCCTACAAAGTTGTAATAATTATGTATAGGGTATTGCTTCTCCCACCACGTAATGTAGCCAGCTCTTGGGTGCAACACAGCCACTATTAAATACTGCATAACACAACAACACCAGTTTCTCCTGGTGGAAATGCTACTACTGTCACTGGAAACACATGCAAAAAATCTAGGAGGAGTACAAAGGGGAATGAAAACTCCCTTTGGTGGACCATAGGGGGAAGGAGAAGATAGGAGCTCTGCTGCTGGAGGGTTATCAAACAAGAGGAGAGCTAGCAAAGATGGTGCGGGAGTCAGTCTGTGATGTTTCGATTTTATTTTTTCCCAGATAAATCTCTGTCATGGAAGTTTATCATAATCTCTTTACATTTTGAAATAATTTTATGATGGTTTTAAAGTTAACTCTTCAAGGAAAAGAGACCAACATACTTTTTTGTTATTTTGTAATGAAAGCTTAGATCTCCAGCAGTCATTTGGTATCATCTGGTTCTCTAGAACCTACAAGATTATTCTAACTTTCTAAGTTTCTTATGCCTTTCCCCATCATGGTAAAGGATCTCATTAGGATCTTTCAAATGAAGTTCATGTCAAGTTTCTAATACGAGTTATTTTGGGAATGAAATGTGGCAAAAAAAAATTAGAAGAATTTTCCATACATTTTTTTTTCCCCTGAGTCCCAGATTTCAAAATGCTCTCCAAATCACCTGAGAATCAAGGGAAAAATCTTTTCTGGACACAGTGCACACATGTAAAACCTGAAGTGAAAAGAACTTTAAAAAATTGGACTTGTAATGGAAAGCTAGTCTCCACCATAACTCATGAGTTTGCCGTCCTCACATGGCAAGACACCTGAGGTGTAAGCGAGAAATCAGAAGTTCACGTTTGTGGGTCATCTGTTGACTACAAATTCAGCAAAATGGAATGGGAATCCAAACGCTCTTCCTCCCTCTGCTTTTGGGCTGGACTCCCAGAATGCAGAGCTCTTCTAGGATAGCCATTGGAAAAGCTTCCTTTTATGTCACCACACAAATTCAGAATACAAATGTCACACAAGCATCTGCTGAATGCAAGTTGCACTTTCTGGATCATGTTTCAGTAGACTAAAACATGACAGTCCTGGCTGGAGGAGAGGAGCCTCCTGTTTGCACCTGAACAGTTTTCCCGGCACCAAAATAAACCTTTTCAGAACTCATGTAGTTGAAACTTTTTAGGAAAGAATTTTCAGAAGTTCGTATGTTGAACTTGGATTTTCCTGGTGAATTTCTCTTAAATCTACTTGCATTTTATATTGATGTGCTTCTCCAGAAAGGCTACATTTTGCCCCCAAAGGGTTTAAGAAACAAAGAGCCAACTGTTTTCTGAAGGCTCCCCTGTATGCAGGCCCACACAGTTTCCTGCTCCTCCATATACAGCTCTAAGCAGCCACAGGTGCCAAATGTGACAGAGATAATAGACTTGGTTGATTCTGTAGCATGAGAAACATAAGGCTCATGGTTCATTCATTATGTGTTCATACATAAAACAGCAGGAGCAGTTTGGTTCAAGTGACACTAAAATGTTCTGAAGCAATCAAGGTACATAAGGCAACTCCTTTTAACAAAATGTAGCAAAGTGAGTTGGGATAGAGAAAATTAAGCTGTACTGAAGAGGCAAGGGGAAAGGCATAACCTTTCAACTATGCTGCAACTCCAGGAAAATTCCAGCTTCTCACCACCTCTTGTAGAGTGTAAACCATTCGCCAGAAAAGCTGGGGAAAACTCCAGTTGTCTGTCATGCCTACTCTCCATTCCTAGTGGCCAGCTGTCAGGAGTCTTACTGGGAGAGGGAGCCATCAGATATATTTCAGTGAGGGGAGAGAGAGACATCATCAACAGGAGCAAAGTTGAAGCAGGAGATCAGAGAAGCTGAATGGTATCATGAAAACAGCTAGATTAAATGATTTCTTGTATGCTTAGGGATACCACAAGTCATCCAACGCATGTTTTGTTTGATAACCAGCTTTTGCCCAAATTGTCTGGATAAAACTATTGTAAGAGGAATCCAAGATGTTAAGTGCTTCCCAATAGGCATCAAGAGGGGAGAACAAGCAGGGAATGGATTCAATTATTGCCCAGAGGTTGTCAAGCACTCATTTTAATAAGGACCAACTTGAGTGAAACTGTCTTGCACAGAAAAGGGTGGGAAATAAGGGAATCTCAGGGTATGTCTACACTACCCGCCGGATTGGCAGGCAGCGATCAATCCAGCAAGGGTCGATTTATCGCATCTAGTCTAGACGCGATAAATCAACTCCCGAGCACTCTCCCGTCGACTCCTGTACTCCACTACCGCGAGAGGCGCAGGTGGAGTCGACAGGGGAGCGGCAGCAGTCGACTCACTGCAGTGAAGACACCGCGGTGAGTAGGTCTAAGTACGTCAACTTCAGCTACATTATTCACGTAGCTGAAGTTGCATAACTTAGATCAATCCCCCCCTCCCCAGTGTAGACCCGGCCTCAGGGAACTTTTTGATGATGAACATTCTCAGGAGAAGCACTTTGTACAATGGGAAAGCAATACATGAGCTTATCAGATTTTGACTCATAAGAAATGCAGTGTTTCAAAATGTTTGCTCTGGGTTTGTTCAAAACATACATTTTGTTTATCTGTAAGTACTCCTATCCTCTTCCCACCCAGAATTTGCCATGAACTCTTCATGATATGGACCTTACAGTTTAAGGACTCGATCTTATTCCTATTAAAGTCAATTTGAGTTTTGACATTGACTTCTATGGGAGCAGGAGCAGGCTCTTAAACTGAAATCCATTCCTGTTTATCTAGAAATGAGTGATAAACCAAGTGTTTCAAAATAAGCACAGTGCTACCGTCCATGAAACACCCTACTATAATAACACACAAAAGTGTTAATAATACTAAGGTAAGAAACACTAACACAGAGAGGTGGATTAGGGGTTTGTGGGACCCGAGGCCAGAACAAGTGGGGGCCCCTCCCCGCCCCTTCTGCCTGCAGGAGTGCCAGGCGGGCAGAGTGGGTCATTGTGCGGGGGCATCCATTTTTCTGAGGGCCCCCCAATTGGCCGGGGCCCGTAAGCACAGGTCTTGTTGGCCCAGTGACTAATCCGCCACTGCTAACACACACTATTAAAGAGCTGTGAAATGTGTTATTGCTGAGTTAAGTGTACTGCTAACAACATAAGTTACGGGGAAGCTTAATTGTGAATTGTCTGTCTTTGGTCACTTTGAGTAACTTTACTTAAATGCTGCTTTTTTTCCTGTGAATTATACAGGAATGGCCAAATTAAGTTCTTAAATACATGTATGCAACTGCTAACTTGACTCAAAGTATCATGGCAACATAAGTGTATTTGAGTATCATGTTGTATCCAGAGATTTTAATTATTATGATTAGAATCATAGAATATCAGGGTTGGAAGGGACCTCAGGAGGTCATCTAGTCCAACCCCCTGCTCAAAGCAGGACCTAATCCCAACTAAATCATCCCAGCCAGGGCTTTGTTAAGCCTGACCTTAAAAACCTCTAAGGAAGGAGATTCCACCACCTCCCTAGGTAACCCATTCCGGTACTTCACCACCCTCCTAGTGAAAAAGTTTTTCCTAATATCCAACCTAAACCTCCCCCACTGAAACTGGAGACCATTACTCCTTGTTCTGTCATCTGGTACCACTGTGAACAGTCTAGATCCATCCTCTTTGGAACCCCCTTTCAGGTAGTTGAAAGCAGCTATCAAATCCCCCCTCATTCTTCTCTTCTGCAGACTAAACAATCCCAGTTCCCTCAGCCTCTCCTCATAACTCATGTGCTCCAGCCCCCTAATCATTTTTGTTGCCCTCCGCTGGACTCTTTCCAATTTTTCCACATCCTTCTTGTAGTGTGGGGCCCAAAACTGGACACAGTACTCCAGGTGAGGCCTCACCAATGTCGAATAGAGGGGAATGATCACGTCCCTCGACCTGCTGGCAATGCCCCTACTTATACAGCCCAAAATGCCATTAGCCATCTTGGCAACAAAGGCACAGTGTTGACTCATATCCAGCTTCTTGTCCACTGTAACCCCCTAGGTCCTTTTCTGCAGAACTGCTGCCTAGCCACTCAGTCCCTAGTCTGTAGCAAAGCATGGGGTTCTTCCGTCCTAAGTGCAGGACTCTGCACTTGTCCTTGTTGAACCTCATCAGATTTCTTTTGGCCCAATACTCTAATTTGTCTAGGTCTCTCTGTATCCTATCCCTACCCTCCAGCATATCTACCACTCCTCCCAGTTTAGTGTCATCTGCAAACTTGCTGAGGGTGTAGTCCACGCCATCCTCCAGATCATTAATATTGAAGATATTGAACAAAACCGGCCCCAGGACCGACCCTGGGAGCACTCCGCTTGATACCGGCTGCCAACTAGACATGGAGCCATTGATCACTACCCATTGAGCCTGACGATCTAGCCAGCTTTCTATCCACCTTATAGACCATTCATCCAGCCCATACTTCTTTAACTTGCTGGCAAGAATACTGTGGGAGACCGTATCAAAAGCTTTGCTGAAGTCAAGGAATAACACGTCCACTGCTTTCCCCTCATCCACAGAGCCAGTTATCTCCTCATAGAAGGCAATTAGGTTAGTCAGGCATGACTTGCCCTTGGTGAATCCATGCTGACTGTTCCTGATCACTTTCCTCTCCTCGAAGTGCTTCAGAATTGATTCCTTGAGGACCTGCTCCAGGATTTTTCCAGGGACTGAGGTGAGGCTGACTGGCCTATAGTTCCCTGGATCCTCCTCCTTCCCTTTTTTAAAGATGAGCACTACATTAGCCTTTTTCCAGTCATCCGGGACCTCCCCCGATCACCATGAGTTTTCAAAGATAATGGCCAATGGCTCTGCAATCACATCCGCCAACTCCTTTAGCACCCTCAGATGCAGCACATCCAGCCCCATGGACTTGTGCTCATTCAGCTTTTCTAAATAGTCCTGAACCACTTCTTTCTCCACAGGGGGCTGGTCACCTCCTCCCTATGCTGTGCTGCCCAGTGCAGTAGTCTGGGAGCTGACATTGTCCGTGAAGACAGAGGCAAAAAAAGCATTGAGTACATTAGCTTTTTCCACATCCTCTGTCACTAGATTGCCTCCCTCATTCAGTAAGGGGCCCACACTTCCCTTGACTTTCTTCTTGTTGCTAACATACCTGAAGAAACCCTTCTTGTTACTCTTAACATCTCTTACTAGCTGCAACTCCAAGTGTGATTTGGCCTTTCTGATTTCACTCCTGCATGCCTGAGCAATATTTTTATTCTCCTCCCTGGTCATTTGTCCAATCTTCCACGTCTTGTAAGCTTCTTTTTTGTGTTTAAGATCAGCAAGGATTTCAATGTTAAGCCAAGCTGCCTGGTGCCTTTAAACAGCCCAGTCTAAAATGGGGGTCCATGGTTGGGGTGTTGCTAATGACACAATCCATCTCATCATAATACGGGCACATCATCATGGAATTACTGGCCTGGGAGCTATGGTCCTTGCCTATTCTGTACTGCATCTTAATGCCTTTGATTTTCTCCCTAAACTGTTATCCCATAACTTCTTAGAAATTTAATAGTAAAACTTTGCATTTTGGTTCTTGCTTTCAATATTGTGGGTCTTGCTATCCTCTCACCAGAAATCCACCAGTACCTGCCTGAGTACCAGCCTCTGTCTAGCTGACAGCACACTGAGATGATGTCAGCTTGGAGGCTATTTTCAAAATACAATAGTCTGTGCCAGCAGTGTGTGCAATTCCTGCTACCAGAAGCTGCGTGTGCCTCAGGTGGGAAGAATTCTGAGCAGGCCTGTTTGCAATGGTAGGTGGCTTCTGGTCAGAAAATAGTGATTAGACAAGATGGCAAGAAAAGACCAGAGGAAAGAGGGGTTCTGCGGGATTGTGGGAAAGCATTGGAGGACTAGTGGCCCTAGATTGTTGTCATAGAATCATAGAAGTGTCGGACTGGAACAGAACCTCAATAGGCCATCTAGTCCAGTCCCCTGCACTCAGGGCAGGGCTAAGTAATAACTAGACTATTCCTGGCTGGTGTTTGTCTAACCTGTTCTTAAAAACCTCCAATGATGGAGATTCCACAATCTTCCTAGGCAATTTGTTCCAGTGCTTCACTACCCTTGACAGTTAGGAAGTTTTTTCCTAATGTCCAACCTAAGCCTCCCTTGCTGTAATTTAAGCCCATTGTTTCTTGTCCTATCCTCAGAGGTTAATCAGAACAATTTTTCACCCTCCTTCTTGTAACCACCTTTTATGTACTTGAAAATTGTTATAATGTCCCCTCTCAGTCTTCTCTTCTCTAGACTAAACAAACGCATTTTTTCTTCAAAGGTCATGCTTTCTAGACCAGAAAATGTGTGAATAGAATTGTTTCATTGAATTTTGCAGAACAATTTACCAGCTTTACCACATCACATGTACTTGATCACACGTACCACATCAACTTGGTTTTCAGCCACTGGGAGTTACCATGGGACTTTTGGTGGATATTTCCAAAGCTGACTTGGATTTAGCCACACAGCTCCCATTAATTTCAGTGGAATTGTGTGGCTACATCCCCTAGTAGGCTTTGAAAATCTCAACTTAAAAAAAAATGTTTAATACTAACAAGAATTTGAGCTCAGCTTGTTTTTTCTTGTGGATGTTTCAAATCAACAAGGAAAGACATTAGTGTCTAACCTTCTGTTCAATTACTTCACTTCTCCCCAGTTGCCTTTTCTTGTTTACAGTAATAAGCAAAATACTAATAATTGCTTTTTAAGCATTATTATGTTACTAAGAGCCAGAGAGAGAGCTGCTTGAGTTTACTTAGCAAGGTCCTTGTTGTTTGAGAACACATGTACCTGATGTTTAATTGTGAAATATAGCTACTGAAAAAAAGATCCTACAACCAGAGGGGTGCGGAAATGGTTCATAAACTCTGCTTAGGCCAAATTAGCAATGTGGGCAACAATACTGTGCTGTGTTTTCTTCTTCAATGCATATATTAGCAGCTACACATGCAAAACAAACTCTGCTTTGTGGAGAATGAATTATGTAAATGTAATTTATAGCATTAATTTGGGCTTGTAAATTTAATCCACTCAAACATAAAAAGGTTTTCGTGCAATGAATATTTCTGAGGTGGTTTAATACGTTTAAAATAAATATTGAGCAGCTGACAAAAAAACATGCCCTCCACATCACAAAAGCTGTTTTAAAACAATAATTTAAGTGCCTAATGAATATTTACTATCCAAGGTTTTAACTCCTAAGTAAATTTTTGCTTCTAAAATATTCATTATGTAGTCTATACAGGTGGCAGGTATTGATGGTGTTGGATCACAATTGTTCATGCTAGAAGCATAGTGGGAAATAAGTGCTACCATATTAAAAGGTACCTTTCATGGAACCAGATTATTTAGTACAAAATATAGTGCAGTAAAGAACTATTATAAACATGTTCATGTTTCAGTGCTTTAGAATATGCAGTGGATTTTCTGTCAGCCAATAAGCTTCCTGAAAGTGAAAGTTGCGTAGTCTTCCCTGAAAAAAGGTTTTATTTTTACAAAATGTTTATAATAAATTCTTCATAAATTGTTTATTTGTAGTTGTTGTTTAAGGGATCCCAATCCAACAAAGGGGACTGAGTGCATCCAATTATAATCAGCGGGACTAGGGATTGCTAAGTACCTTGCTGGAAACATTAGCCACATTGTAGGATTGGGCCAAAGTGTATAAAACTCCCTCTTAAGCAATCTGTCTTTTGAGAAGTTATTAAAAGGGCAGAAAAATACCACTGTGAAAAACTTGGGAACTGATCCTATTGAGTAATTTTTTTTAAAGCATTTAAGTGACTTAGGAGCCTAAATACCAGTGAGTTGGGTGTTAGGATCCTAGTCACTCAGGCGCTTTAAAAAAAATTTGTCTGTGGTTGTTACTCTGGAAAAACTGCCTAGCTTCAATGGAAGTTTTAGCCAAGTCCTTAAGGAATACAGGATTGGGCCTTATGCTTCTTCCTGATAAGTTGTATTGCAACTCAAACACCGTATCACAGCTGTAGTCTGTATAACTGAAGGAAATCCAAGCAGCCATCATTCAGGCTGTATTTAGCTTTCAAAATTCTTTCTCTTCCTCCTTCTGTTTTTCTCTATGCTCTTAAACGTTTATTTTAAAGGTAGACTGCAAAAGAGGGGAAAATGGGGTTTGTGCCCTTTTTTGTTTTTGTCCTGTTTGAAGAAGACCTGATATGATTGTTTTTATCAACTTTTTTTTATCTGTTTTTGTTTTACATTAGAAATTCAGCTCTTGTCTACTCTTTCTTTCTTGAAAGATCCTATAGCTGTGTCTACACTAGGACTTTGTCCTCACTAGGAAAAGAGGTGTTTGTTTGACATGTGTTATGTGGTAAAATCCTAGTGTGGAAAAGGCACTTCATAGTTTTCACATGTTAGGTAATGAAGGTGAGCCCTCGGATTTCCCGTTGTCATCCTGCTCACATATGTGAAAACTAAACACTTGGATTTTATCACATATTAGTTACCGTGTGTTCACTAACATGGTGGTTTAAAAAAATCCTAACAAGAATGCACCTAAAGGTTTTACCCGGAGTTATTTGTCAGTTAACTCGAGGTAGTTAACATGTTTCTGAAGACCACTCTGAACACTCCACACTCATTTGTTCCAGGCTACACATATTTGTCATTTACTCTATCTGCTATATAACTCAGATGTTTGAGGAATACTTGGAGGAAAAATGCCTTTGAACATATGTATGTCTCTCATCCCATAGTATATCTGAGCACCTGAGCCATGGTGTCATGTTTTATAAAACATAGCTTCTTCCTGTGTTAGGACCAAATCCTTCTTATGTTACTCACCTAACTCTCATTGATGTCATGGGAGTTTTGTGTGAGTAAAGTGGGAAGGATTTTGACCCTTTGTGTTAGCCATGATTGCAATGCTGCAGTTACAGTTGAGAAAACATTTTCATCAAAAACACTTGTAATTTTTCAAGAAATGGACCCTTTTAGCTGGTAATTTTTGGGTAAAAAAAACAAATATAAAAATAATTGTTTTGGAAAATTTGAAAAAAAAACCCATTTGGGCTTTTTGTCATCATGCAAAATAAAAGTGGGAGTTTTTTCATGCATTAGCAAAATTGTTCAAAACTGTTCTCTTAGATAACTCAAATTTTCTTCATTATATATGTTCTAACTTGGCATGTGTGATACGATTTGACTGTGAGATCACATATGCTCTGCATGTGAGAAAATTCAGATGTATGGACACAGTGAACTTCTATAAATATCATATCCAAATGTGAGATCATTTGATTTCCTATTGCACATTCAAATACATGCATGTACAAGTGATGATGAGTTGATCTGAATGTGTAGTCAATCACAGGTACCTTATTTCATTTCTTTTCTTTAAAGATGAGGAAGTTAAATGCAAAGGACTACAGTACACTAGCACATCATCACACTTTTTACATATACAGATGTCAGGAGATGGAAAGTCACTGTCGCCCTAAGAACCATAAAATTCAGCCACATTTCATCATCTGGACTGCATATTTTACTTTTCTTTCCTATTTGTTGAATCTCTTGGTGCCTAAGAATTAAGAGTTGTGATCAAGAGATACCAGACATCAATATAACATTATATCATAGACCAAGGATTTCCTGCCAAGGTTTGACAGGAAGTCCTGTATTATATTGGCTGAGCATATAGATCCACCCTTGCATAGTATGAATGACCTAGTAAGCCTGGTATGCTGACTTGTGTGTGGGCATAATGCCGTTATAACACAGCTGTTACAAAGGGCTTGATACCATAAAGTCACTGGGACGTTAAGCCAATCAACTCCAAAGACTGATCACCATGTCCATAGAATTAGACATGCAGTAGGTAGTTATTGTCTTCTATTGTCTTTCTCCTTTTTTAGTGATGGCTGATTGTTATAACTTTAAATACTTTAATGTGAATAAAAATAAAGTTAAAAATGTGATGTATGAAAATAATAAATGCAAAGAGCACCTTCTACTGTGCTCCAGAGGGAACAGCTGCAAGCTCCACTCCTCAGGCCACTTTTGGATGCTGCACCAGTCCTGCACTACAAGCTGTGTTCTGCTTTCTCCCTGCCCTTCCACACCTCAGCTCTCCTGAATGCAGGGACTGCTATTATGCCTGACTTTGTAGTGCTCTACCTCCACCATGGCGGGTGGGAGTGTGTGTGCATATAAGGCCCATACATAAACAAGCCATGAGTAGGGAGCTTGGGATTTTGCCCTAAAATGGAATGGGAATCCAACTTTTCTTCTGAGGGGGGGAAAAAAATCTGCACAAATATGCATCACTTGTATTTCAGCAGGGAAAAAAACATTTTGGCATGTCCTATGGCTGATTTTTCTTGTATAACTGATTCATCATGAAGGTGAATAATACAACCATTTTTTCTTATTGAAGGACTTTAAATGCAGGGTTTGTAATGTAATTAGAACATGCTCACTGTATCCTCTCCTGGAATTAAAATGTATGTCACTTCGCCTACCTCCAGTATAAATTATGACTGAAATATAATAATTCCACTTTCCTGGTAGAAACACACTGTCCAAATACAAGATAAGCTACTGTTTTTTGTTTTGTGTTTAATTACCAGAAATGTGTGTATCTCTAAGAGATACAGAAATGTGAAAGGCTCTTCCAAGAGACACCATAATTAGAAATGAATTGGAGCTTTAGTTGGAGCTAGAAGAAGCACTCTGTTTACAGCCAACAATGGTATATACTGTTCATTTAATATTGCAGACCATCTTTCAGCTGCACTCTTGTAAATTGCAATTTAAAAAATCATGTTTTGCTCCTTCTAAATGTCTTTGTGGTTTGCTTCAGGTCTCAGATGGTGTCTTTAAAACACTCCAGAATGCACTTTTTGAATTTTAAAAGAGCAGTTTTGTTATATTTATAATCACTTAGGCATCAGAGAAGACATGAGTGCATTATGGATCCTCCTTTTCTTGCTATTTACAAGTAATTTTAACATTACTCCTGGAACTTTCAAGTGAAAATACTGAAATACAAAAGCAGCTGATCCAATAATTCTCAGACAAAATCTATTTCCAGCTGCCCCTTTTTTTTTTTTCCATGTCTGTTTCGGGTGTAATTCTCCCACCCTTAGTCAAGTTCAGTACCTTAGGCCCTGATGTTACAGAGAGAGGCAGGTAGACACCTGAGCCTGCATGGAGCCCCACTGATTCTAATCAGTCTCTGGGTGATAGAGGGATCCGCCTGCATGCATCTCTTTCATAACTGGTGCTTTTCTCATGAGTTGTCCCATTTAATCTGTGGCAGAATTGGGCCTTTAATCATTAGTGGAAGCAGGATAAGGTATCTGCAGAAATAAGTATATATGTGAAAAAATCATCAGAGAATTGAAGGCAAATCACCAAAAGGTTTTTGGCACTTTAAACATATACTGTACCTATTTGGTTCAGTCAAAGCTTTCTAGTTTATATGAAGGAAATCTAACAAGACTTCCTCAGACAAATTCTGCTTTATTATATTATCAGAATAGCTTTCACAGAAGAACTTATTTTATTTATAATAAATTTGCTGCTCATGAAACTGCCAGATTTCCCAAGGTCCAGCACATGTAGCAAAAGCACCAAGTGTCCCCCACACTATGTAGCCAATGTGCCTCAGTCCTGTTTGGCAAGACCACCTTTCTGGGCCAAGAGGACAGTTCAGTCTTCATATCTGTCTGCTCCCTCGGTGCTCTGCTGAGATTAGTAAGAGAGGTGCCATGGATGGAGGTTAGGTTTCTGTGGAAGGGTCACTTGTTCACTTGAAACTGAACTGAGACCACATACCCCTTTCATACAGGCCATTAGCCAACAATCAACAATGATCAGTTATTAACAAACAGACTGGTGACCTGGAGGCAAAAGGTTCGGCATCCCATTACCAAGTCCCTGAGTTATCCAGTCCCTTCATAGAGAAATATTTGTAAATGTAAAAAGTCTCCAGACCTGGTGTAACCTCCCCTTATGTGACTCCAGCTGTGAGGAGAGGAACATATCCTGACAGGATTTCTTTTCCTTCTTTTAAAGTACGGGTGTATTTTGAGACTGATGATTAAATTGTGAAGATTTTCGATGGTTTTAAAGTTAGGTCCAGTTAAGGAGGAAAGAGGGTGGTGGTTCCTTTTAAAGAATTTTTTTTTTTTTAATTAAATCCAGACTGCCAATTTCATAGGAAGTGAAATATACATTTGACTTTTCCTGATTTTTTTTTTATATATAAATATTTGAGCTGTTATGTTTCAAAATGTCTTCATTTATAATGATGTTTTAAAGGGTTTTAGTTCTCAGTGTGGACTTTTGGTATCTTTTAAAAAGAAAACTTCAAAAACTGTGCCTCAGTTAAATTTTTAATATTACAACGAAATTTTAAATATTTTAATATGCATAGCTCTATTAGCATAATAATGGATTCAAATTGTAGAGCAAGAATGTATTACAAAGAGGGAGCTTTTGTTTTCTGAAAGCATTAGGAAGACACGATTTTCAGCAAAGAAAAGTAATGGCTGAAATCCTCTATATTCTGCAGCCCCCTGCAGAGAGCCCACACAAAGCCTGATTACTTCAGGTGGAAGGGAGGGTGTGTGGTGATGAATCTCACCCTAAAGATAATGTGGAGGGTTGGGCCTTGAAGGACACCTATCTCTGGACCAATTTTTTAAAGGTATTAGGCACCTAATGGTGCAGATATGCACACAGTGGGATTTTCAAAAGTGCCTATCTCTATTTATAGGCACATCTGGCCCCTTGTAACTATAAATATAGCTCTCCCCTGTCCAAGTCTTTACGTCCAGATATTCCAAATATTTATATACATGCTTAACTTTATGCAGATGAATAATTCCATTGGAGACAATGAAGTCCCAATGACATGAATGGGGCTTAGCATGGGTGTAGGGATGAGGTACCTGTTGCAGAACTGGAGTCTTAAAGACTGTCAGTTCTAAATATCTTGTCTCCATCTAATATAATGGGGCCATGGTCCTGATGGGGCATTCTCTGGCTACTACTAACATATAAAAGTTAAACAATAATAAGTTAATTGCTATTTTGGCTATCGAGTGTGTTTATTTTGCTTGTTGTTTTATATTTTTCTCCTGATACTTTATTTTTTGTGTGCTGCGTATTGTATTTATATTCATCACCCTTAGCATGTTGGAAACTTTTGCAAATTAATACAACTTTAGGGGCATTGCATACATTTTAAAAGGCCTGTGCTATATTTTGATCTTTGAGTTCTGCATTTATCAGTAAAATACATCATATGTTAATAAAATTCATGATTCCTTTTAGTCAGCGCCGGCTCCAGGGTTTTTGCTGCCCCAGGCAGCAAAAAAAAAAAAGCCGCGATTGCGATCTGCGGCGGCAATTCAGCGGGAGGTCCTTCGCTCCGAGCGGGAGTGAGGGACCCTCCGCCGAATTGCCGCCGAATAGCTGGACGTGCCGCCCCTCTCCCGAGTGGCCGCCCCAAGCACCTGCTTGTTCAGCTGGTGCCTGGAGCCGGCCCTGCTTTTAGTTTCATATTATCATAAAAAAATCAATACAAATTAAATAGACAGGAGAAATATGCAGGAAAGCAGGTTTAGAATTATGTCACTCTCTAGCACAGAATGCACTGTGAGTGCTTGCAAAATGTTCAGGCTGCAAAGGTTGGGAGCAAGAAAAATAACATTAAGATATTTCAGTCTAAACCAATATTTACTGGCATATCTTGATAAAAAGGTTTTTAAATATCAATTTAATTTTAAAACTGCAAATATTAACTTACAACTTATGTAAAATGCATGTGTCATTGCCCCTTCTGAACTGTTATGCTCTGGCTATCTAAAACAACTATTTATCTAAAAGGTGCCTGAATCCTACAAAAGAGCTGTTACAGTTTAGTAATTAAATAACATGGGGCCCAGTCATCCTCTCCACTCCTAAAAGTATAGGATGCATCCTGCTGGGGGCAGCTGCAGTTCCATGACATCCTCTCTCATTCCTGGGGACCTCACTGAAGTCCCTCAGCTAGAGCTCTATAGGGTCAGTGCTCCATGAAACTATGGGAAGCAGAGTTGTGAGTGGGAGGAGTTGGAGGCAAGAAGCAACCATTCTCCACACCATATTCCCATCTAAAGGTGGGGAGAGGGATTTTTCTGAGTAAGAGCAGGGTGTGAGCGAGGGACCCTCCATGGAACTAGAGCTTCCTTAACCAGGGACCCCTAGGTTCCATAGGGTTATGTGGCTGCATCTTCTACCTACTCTAAAGCCCATCCATACCTTTTGAAAATCAGCCACTTTTAGTTAAGTGCCGAGATCTGCATTCACCTCCCACCCCAAATCCTGCTCTTATTCTAGCGGTGAAGAAATGAATCCATATCTTGTCACTGTGTACAAGGGCCCTGATTTTCAAAAATACTGACCACCTGCAACTCCCATCCACTTCAGTGGGATTTGTGCATTCTCAGAACTTCTGAAAAATCAGACCACCCTCATTTATGTAACAATGTGTGGATTTAGGAGCCAAACTTTAGGCACTCAATCTGAAAATATTAGCCAATGTGTGTAAATTATTTGCAGAGTAGAGTGGGAACTCCACTAGTTTACAAGCACACAATAGCCATTGTTGAAATGGTCTAAAACTACAAGTGATGTAATCATAATGACAATAGTGAGTAAGGGTACGTCTACACAGCAGCAAAAAAAAAAAGTGTCAGCAAGTATCAGCCCACGTCAACTGATTCGGGCTCACAGGACTTGCGCTAAGGGGCTGAAAATTGCAGTCTAAGACCCTCCCCCTTTCGTAGGTTTCAGGGCTTCAGCGTGAGGCCAGACATCTACACTGCTATTTTTTAGCCCTGCAGCATGAGCCTGAGTCAGTTGACCCAGGCTCTGAGACTCACTGCGGTGGATCTTTTTTTGCTGTGTAGATATACCCTGGACTAAAATTTCCCAGTATTGAATCACGTTCAGGCAGGAATGTGGTTTTATTTCACCATAGTAGTCAGCTACATTTCTAAACTATTTTTATTTCTTCATCATGAAGTTGATGTATGTGTACTCACTCACTACAGCTCCTTTGTGGTATTCAAAAGTAATGTTATGTTAAATCCCCATGCACCCTGCATATTGCCTGAGTTGAATTTAAGAACATTAGTAAACTGATTTCTGAAGAGCTCCTGCTCCCATTTAAGGGGTAAAGAAGTGAAGATGAGACTATTTTGATCTGCAATAGAAGGGTTTAGCTCCATAGCCCCTATCCTGCTCCCGTTGAAGTCAATGGCATTTTTTCATAGACTCCAATGAGAGCGGCATTTGGCTCCTGATTAGATTGCGGCTGAGCAAGGAGGAAACCTAATAAAAGTGGAAAGGGGATTAAGGGGGCAAACTCTAATTATCTAATCTATTAATCCTCACTTACCAAATCTAATGTTTTAAACCATATAGGGCTTGACCCCCATCTTCACCTCCGCCCTTCCAGTAAGGTACATTAATAACAACCTCCCTTCCTCAAACAAACAGAACTAGGATGTAGCCCAAAACTAATTGGCTCCTAAAATTGAAAGAGAAGAAAATGTAGTAACATATGTATGAGGAGGTGTCTTATGAAGCTTAGCAGTGATTTGAAATGGTCTGGTTCACCTGGGTCTCTGTGGTTTTTAAATGTCAGAGGCAAATGAAAACTGATTAAATGTAATGCTGTAGTAAACAAGAGGGCACCGTGGAGAGGGCCAGAGTATAACAACAGATGGTATGTGTTAAGTCTATTTATTAGCAGTCACTTGGCAGTGAGATTGAAAAAGAGGAAGAATGCAAGAAAATAGATAACATGTGGAATATAACATTGGTATAATGATTCCATAGCCTTAAGACCAAAATGCACTACATTCTTCTTGCCCCATCCTTCACCCCTCACAAGCTTTTTCTTTTTCTGAATTATAAATCTAAAATGAGAATTACATTGCATTTACTCTAAAATACCATTGGTCAAGTGGTTTTCCATTGCTGAAGGGGGGAGTTGTTATTACTTGACTGGAAGGTAAATGGACTCATGAGTTGTGCACAGCAATCAAGATCCAATGGGAGAACTAGTCTCTCTCCTGCCCCTTAATTTTTCTTGGAAAAATCCTGTTTATTCATTTGAAGACACAGCAAAATAAGATGTGCATCTGGACTGACTGTCTATCGAGTGCTTTCTAAATAAGGTATACTCCCAAATTCATTGTTTGTTACACCTCTGCCCTGTAAAGTTTAAAATGCTGCTCTCTGCATACATCTTTTTTTTTAAATGTGAAATTTATGAAAGGGTGGAATTACATTTTTAGTGTTTTAGTTTTACCTTTAGAAACCTAAAGAGCAATACAAAGGTCTAGGAGTTCAGAAGATAATCACCATGTTATTATTCCCTTAGAGCTCATTAAAATGGCAACACATTGTTACTTTAAGGGGATCAGGGTGCTCGCCATGGTGCTAATAATATGATGATCATCTCTCAATTTTCTTTCTCTCTTCCCCCCCCCCCCCTTTCAAAAGGTTTTGGGCTTATGAGAAATAGGGTAGCTTTGGTCACCATTAAATCAATCTCACCTCATATTCTTTCATAAGTGTGAAATTAATTCTGAGTGATACTGATTATAGCAACTGTATCCTGGCCCTGGTCAAACCTAATTACAATTTCATGCAGTGTCACACTCCATTATTGTTTCCAGGTAATGTGGCCTCTTTTTCACACAGCAGCCTTTACAGACAGCTTGTTGTTGATGAATAGATAGAGTTGAAAAAACCTACACAGAGTCTCAAATGACCTCTTTTGCATTGTAAAAAGATGTGTGGATTGATAAATAGACTAGGATGTATTATTATCCATTATTCAGTTTTACAATCAGTGAACACCTGGCATGGGGAAAGTGAGATGGCTGTTTGCTTCCCATCAGTATTAATGTTGATGGCCCAGAGGAAACACAGAGCAAACCAATTTCCCCTTGTTAGAGGAGAGAAAATGTGAAACAAAACAAAAAATTCTGCTTAATATTTAGAGTGTACAGATTTAAATTTTAACTTTGTAAAGGTTATGGGTTACAGCTGCTGGGCATATGCCTTTATTAGGTATCATTTATTTAAGGTTTATTTATGGAGTCAAAATAAAAAGATTAACAGTTGCAAAAGGCTGACATATTTCAAGTCTAACCAAATAACAAGGTGGTACACCAGGAAAAGAGAGATCTTAACAGTCTGACTTGGTATCATCAGACAAAGGCGAACATCTTGTTTTGTCTAGTTGATATTACCTAGTGGGACTCAATTAACCTAATTTTCAAATAATCTTTTTTAAGAGAGTTGTTTTAAATCACAGATGTGAAAGCTTAATTTTACTTGATTGACCACGCTCGCTTGCAAACATTTCTCAAACGTCTTTGATCTCTGAATTTATCATTTTCTATGTGTTTTTTATAGTCCTCCAGCCACAGAACTCCACTGCTAGCAGTTAGACAAGAATTGTCTGGCTACATTGTATTATCAGATTTAAAACTTTGATATGAAATTAAGGCAGAGAGAAACAATTTTAAGAAAACAACAATTAGACACTCAGGAAAGCTAAGGTTACAAGTAAATGAAACCCAAACCTTTGAAAGTATATAAATCCACAGTTTAGAACACCCAAACAACTTTGATTCTTCCCCCATAGTGATGCCAGCCTCCCGTCGTCCCCTCAAAAGTGTTATGTTTGGATCAAGGATTTTCTAAGAACTTTAAGACAGTGGTTCCCAACCAGAGGTACGTATACCCCTGGGGGTACGCAGAGGTCTTCCAGGGAGTACATCAACTCATCTAGATATTTGCCTAGTTTTACAACAGGCTACATAAAAAGCACTAGCAAAGTCAGTGAAACTAAAATTTCATACAGACAATGACTTGTTTATACTGCTCTATATACTGAAATGTCAGTACAATATACATATTCCAATCAATTTATTTTATAATTATATGGTAAAAATGAGAAAGTCAGCAATTTTTCAGTAATAGTGTGTTGTGACGCTTTTGTATTTTTGTCTGATTTTGTAAGGAAGTAGTTTTTAAGTGAGGAGAAACTTGCAGGTAGGCAAGACAAATCAGACTCCTGAAAGGGGTACAGGAGTCTGAAAAGGTTGAGAGCCATTGCTTTAAGTAGTCCATACACTATGGGCTTGATTTTGCTCCCATTCCAGTCAATGAAAAAACTCTCATTGACGTGAATGGTGCAGAATCAAGACGTTATGGCTGTGGACATCTTACATTTGGAAAAGATTTCTGTATTGATACAGTGACTTTACCATCACTATCTTCCCTCCATCTTTTTTCACAAGGGCTTTAAGAAGTCTGCTGTCTGTGCACATCTTTAAATTGAGAAAAGACAATGTACTGTACATCTTACAGATAGAGTATTGACAATAGCAACCACCAAACATCATTTTTATCATTGGTTTCAAATTTTAGAGAGAGAGACTTTTCAATACTAAACATGATGTTTCATCCTGTAAACCTTTGTTCTTTTCTTGCAAGTTCTATACTGAACTGGGTCCAGGATATCTGTATAATATAGATACACAATCTGTGTTTGGTTATACCTGTATAATTGATGTCACTTGCAATTTAAATGATGAGTGGGGAATGATTGCCTTCAGTATGCTAGATATCTAATTAGAAATTTGGAAAATATATTTTCTTCTTCAAATTGGATACAATTTGTGGACACATTTGAAATGAGAAGGACCACCTTGAGGATTTTAGAGGGTAAGCCAAAATCAGGCTTATAATGGAAAGAAAGAAACCCTCGGCCTTAAAGATGGAGTGGCTAAATTAAACCCTAGACTAGTGTGGATCAGATAAGCAAATACATGGCCACATTAAATGTCAAAGCAGCTGCAATGCCACATCACCTCTGTGCAGGGAAACTCTGCAGCCCCTATAAATCACACAGCTGTGCTCCACAGTGGTTCTCGCCCCTAGGGAAATGGATTGGGGGCAGATGAGAACTTGGTCAACGTGTCCATGCACATTGCACATGTGCTGGCCAAAAATCCCAGATAGTGGAAAGCAGTGGACTGCATCCACTACACTCCTATAGTGATTGGTCTGACTGTCCATTCACTACTACAAATTTGGAGAGTCACTGGCATCCTGGCTACTGTAGAAGTCAGGCTGTGTAGGGGCTGGGAGGCAAGTGGCTATGTGTGGAAGTCCTTTTCCTCATGTGGTCCCCCAAATCCATGCAGATCTTTGAGGATTCTCCTGACTATTTTTTGGAGTGAAGAGGGGCAAATCCCCATGCTCCTCCCAACGGAGAATTATCAGGAAACTTCCCAAGTTTGAATTTGTGGATTTTTCATTCACCCTATGAAGGAATAACCCAGGCAGGGGAAAAGCTGACTATTGGTCTATATTAAATTATAACATTATTAAATGCAAACAAGATACACAAAGTAATGTTTAAGTTTAGGAACAGAGCATGAAGAACTGCAGCACATAATTCTCATTCATGATAATTGGAGATGCTTATCCAAGTCCCTCTGAAACAGCTAAACAGCAGTCCTCCGGGAACTAAGTCAAACTGACTCAAGCTAGAAAATTCCTAAGTCTGACATTTATCCTTGACTCCCTCTGCTGTGCTTGCATATACTGCAGCCCACAAGAACAGTGGGTGTTCTTACATAATATACTATAAGCTTTTATGCCTTTGCATGTCAGAGCCACTTAATGGAACCAAATTCTGAGGTGTGCTAGGCCCCTGAAATGTATGTTGTCTTCTCTTCTTCCATGTGACACTTATCACCATCACAGATTATTGAAATTGAAAGAATTTTAAAATCTGATGTCCTTTTTCCCATTTATGATGTTGCTTTTTGCATTTCATCCATTTTTTTATAATAATAGATTTCAATTTCACTTTTCTTTTGGTCATTTTTTTTCTTTTCTGGCTGTTATGCACTAGGTTATAAGCACTGCAAGTGAATGTTTTAGGAATACAAAGAATTTCTGGAAAGATTTCTGTTATATTAGGTTTTATCAAATATTTTTTCCAAATTTTAAGAAAAAATATTCGATATTTGAAACAAGATTCTAAGTAAACATATTGTCCGTATAGGTGGGTTGCTTGTTTATCAATCCTGGGCCAAATCTTGAGAGGTTCTGTTAAAGATTACATGATTCATAAGTTCAGATTTGGTTCAAATTCAAGAAGTGTTTCATTGAACTTGAAACGAAACCAAAAACTGGCAGGGGAAAAAAAAATTTTTTGGATAGAACAAAACATTTGATTTTACCCAAAACATTTTTTTTCTCACTTCAGTGAGGGGGGGGGACCCCAAAATTAGTTTTGGCTGAAATTATTTTGATTTTTTTCAGTTTGGCCCCTGAACTAAATAAATCAATTATTCACTTAGCTCTAGTCCAAAAATGGAATTAAATCATAGCCACATTATAGACTAAGCCACTGCATATGCTCAAGGTACATGGTATGTGGGGGTAAGGAACAATATCAAAATCACAAAAAAATTCTACTTTAGTATCTCCTAAAATCATAAAGGCAGAATATAGGCCATGTCCTTTCAAATAAAGCTGGGTATACAGGCCCTTGCATCCTCATGGAGTTCCATTGACCTCAATGGGACGCTGTACTGGTGTGTGTATTAGCAGAATTGAGGGGTTTATGTCCAGCCTCTATGATTAAAAGATAGTGGTCACAGGAAGTGGGTTAGGTAAATCCCATATTGTACAACATAATATACTACAGCTAATGGCTAAGGCAAGATCACTATCTTCATAGCACTCCCCCCCTCCCCCCCATACTGAACATGTAAAGGAGAAAAAGAGAGAAACAAAAATATTTTGTCTTCCCTACTGTTTTCCATACAGTTTCCTGTTTCCACCTCGCATTCAAAATCCAGACCAAAATATAGTATTCACAGATGTCAGCATCTGGAGGCAACAGCTTTTGAGGGAAGGGCAAGGAATAAATACCACTCACTACCTGAATGTCACCTCTAAAGGTTAGGGCCAGATGCTGAGAGCCCGGAGCTCAGCATGACCAAGTCTTATTTTTATTTATTTAATTTTTAAAAGCAGACCTACGTTATGGTTCTAAACAATTTGACAGTGCCCCTTAAAGGACACAATAAAAATAGCTTGCTGGCTTCAGACATTTTACAGTTGTATTTTTATTTAATTCCCTTTGCTGTTTTTATGCTCCTATAAAATAACAAATACAAAATAAACATGTTTTTAAAAAAAGTCTCCCACTGACATATCAGTCTCATTTGCATTGACGTCTTTATGTCTTTGATGTGAATGCAAGTCCATCAGACATTAATGTTGTAAATAAATCCTTTTAACAACTTTTCAGGTCCATGGGTCAGCTGGAGCTAATATACATGAAACTGTTCTAATTAATCCACTGATCACATTGACTCCATTGCAGTGAAGATGACATAAGATGCCCCCATATCAGCTCTGTGGGTCTTTTGGACACAAGGCAGTGTTTGCAAGAAGGTGGTTTTCATTAGGGAGGTAAAAGGTACTCCTCTACTAACAAAGCTTTCAGGGGTCAAGCTCTGTGTGGGGAAACTCCAGGGAGGTTGGGAAGATGGAATCCATGTGCACACAAACAAACACCCTTGCAGGGCTGTAGAGAGCAGCCCCTCTATGACCCAGAATAGAGGCCAACAATTAACCTCCATTGGTTTTGAGCCACTAGCTCTGCAGTAGTTCCTCCAGCAGCACACCCTTAAAATCTTCCTCCACTTGGCCTCTCCCTGCATGGGAACAGGGCGGGATTTAAGTGGTGTAGAGCATCTTGCACAAGCTCTCATTGCCAAACTGAATTTCATTCTGCTGGTGTAGCCAAAGAGGGTCCCCTGGCAGTGCAAGAGGTGCACTTCTGCTTCACAAAGAGAAGAGGGTTTGGGCTGATCAGAAGTGGTGGAGGATGGGCACTTCCTACACTGTGTAGATATGTGGGCCTTTCAGTTTCAGCAAACATGGGGAAAAGGTTCTAAGAGGGGAAGCAGTGTAGGCTAGTGGCTAGAGCACTGGACAGGGAGTTAGGAGAGTTCAATTCCTGGCTCTGCAATTGACTTGGTGTGTAACCTGGGGCAAGTCACTTTACATCTCTGTTTCCTCTCCCACCCTTTGTTTATCTTGGCTAGAAGATGAGATCTTTGAGGAAGGATTGCCATTTACTAGGTGTTTGTACAGTGGCTAGCACTGGAGGACCCAATCTTGGCTGGGGTTTCTAGGTGCTACAGTAATACAAATAGTAAATAGTCATAACAGAATGATAGAACCTCGGAACCAAAAGTAGGAGTGGGCTGATAAAGTTTGCGGATGACACGAAGTTGGGAGGTATTGCCAATTCGGAGAAGGATCGGGATATCCTCCAGGAAGATTTGGATGACCTTGTAAACTGGAGTATTAGTAATAGGATGAAATTTAATAGTGAGAAGTGTAAGGTTATGCATCTAGGGATGACTAACAAGAATTATAGTTATAGGCTGGGGACGCACCTGTTGGAAGTAACGGACGAGGAGAAGGACCTCGGAGTCCTGGTCGATCGCAAGATGACTATGAGTCGGCAATGTGATGTGGCCGTCAAAAAGGCTAATGCGGTCTTGGGTTGCGTTAGGCGAGGTATTTCTAGTAGAGATAAGGAGGTGCTAGTCCCGTTATACAAGGCGCTGGTGAGACCTCATTTGGAGTACTGTGTGCAGTTCTGGTCTCCCATGTTTAAGAAGGATGAACTTAAACTGGAAAGGGTACAGAGAAGGGCCACTAGGATGATTCGAGGAATGGAAAGCCTGTCGTATGAAAGGCGACTTGAGGAGCTCGGATTGTTTTCCTTAACCAAAAGAAGGTTGAGGGGAGATATGATTGCTCTCTTTAAATATATCAGAGGGATCAATATCGGGGAGGGAGAGGAATTATTTCGGCTCAGTGCTAATGTGGATACGAGAACAAATGGATATAAATTGGCAGTTGGGAAGTTTAGGCTTGAAATTAGGCGAAGGTTTCTGACCGTCAGAGGAGTGAAATACTGGAATGGCCTGCCGGGGGACATAGTGGGGGCAAAAGACCTCTCCGGCTTTAAGACTAAGCTTGATAAGTTTATGGAAGGGATGATCTGATAGGATAACTTGATTTACCCAATAGGTCAATAATGTGCCGCCTGGGAGTTAGTACCGATTTTAAATGTTGGGATATTGGNTTAGAAGCCTGCACATTCCACTTCACAGAAAACAGTCTGTGGATGGACAAACTGTTAGAAGCTAGTGTATTTGTTCATTGTTCCCAGACACTTCTAGCCAACTGGTACACTGGAACTCAGTAAGAAAGAATTCTGCTCTCATTTACACAGAAGCCATTCCCCCTGAAACGAATGGGAGTTGCACCCATGAGAGCAGAATTTGGCCTGTTGACTCCAGTTTAGTCACTATACTTACACAGGCTTGAAGTCGGTACCTCTGTTTGGTAACGTGCTTTCCTTGTTCATTTAAAAAAAATAAAACATTTTAAAATGATTAAAATAATGCCAGCCTAGTAGAATTGCTTTGAGCAGGCAAACAATGCTTACATATAAGCCTCAGCATTTCCAGTGTGGTCCTTTTCAGCATCCTTTTAAAGTGCTTGTAGAAAATGAAATGTTAAACATCTCACTGCAACTGTAGTACAGAGTTACAATACATTAGTATTTTGAAAGCGTGCACGCAAGCTCTCTCACACGCACATATTTGGGAAATGAAGAAAATAATACTTTGTCCATTTCAAAGTATTTATAGATTGCTATTTAGTGACCAGAGTATCAGTAAGTACTAGTTAGTCATTATAAGGCTCTTATTATTAACTACTACTAATAGAAGTGCCTAGAGGTCTGGGTCATAGATCAGGACCCCATTTGCTAGACACTGTACAAACACATAACAAAAAGATGGTCCCTGCTCCAAAGAGCTCACAATTTTCTAGTGTCATCTTATGAAAAGAAGCTCTTCATTAAGATAAATTTGCATGCCATAACTAAGGATATGTCTGTAGTGTGTGTACTTGCATCCTGGCTTGTGCACATGCATTCGCGTGTTAGCCAAGTCCACTGCCAGAGTCCACTCTGCAGACTCACACATGCGTAAGACCCCATGTAGCTGTATACATACTGGTGCTGTAGCTATATGTGATTCGTGCTTGGATTTATGGGTGCATATCCCATAGTCCTGTACATAAACCTGGAGCCACTCTAATCCTTGATTTGTGGTGTGTTGTGGGAGAATTTGTCTGTCCTTTTCAGACCCCTGTGTATAAGTGCTTTCAGCCAGCAACATTTCAAATGCAGTTTTTTTCTGAGGCACATCTGGCTGTGCATGCTCCTCACTTCTGTGTATTCCAACCCAGAGACAAGGCCTGGATCTATTTGATCAGCTGCTCCTGCTTGTGGGTAAATGGTTTATGCAGCAGAACAATCCGCAAGATGCTGGATGGCATTCCAGGAGCACTTTCTGAGACCCCCCCAAAAAAGTGGTGGTACTCGGAGGGGGATTAATTCATGGCAGACTGGACAAACCTAATGAATGCCACAGTTGGTGCTTATTTTCCATGGGTAGACTAGTGTTTCTGTGAAAGACAATTACCACAGCACGATGGGAACAAATCGTCCTGCAGATCTGGGATGACCTGGAGTGGCTCTAGAACGTCTGCATGAGAAAGTAAATGTCCCTGGAGTTGTGTGAGGAGCTTGCACCAACCATCCAGTGCCAGACCACTTGAATGAGGGAGGCAATAATAGTGCAGAAGTGGGTTCCAATTGCCTTCTGGAAACTGGCTAACATTTGTCAAAGAGCATGAACCAATTAGTTGCAAGATAGGGTTTCTGTTTACTCTTTTGGTTGTAGAACCCAAACTGGTTGACTGGGGGACGTGTGGTGGCACTCAGAGTACAGAGGATGAGTAATAGTAAAGAAGAGAACAAAAAATAAAGAAGCAGGAGAGAGTGTGGCAAGGGAAAAGCAACAAGTTTTGATACATGACTATCTCCAGCAATGGATTGTGGTCACCCAACTTTTTGACCAGTCTTACTATCATAAAACATGACCAGAGAGAACTTGAAAATAAGGTTCTTCTACTTGCAGGAGCAAAGAAGAGACTGGCCTCTTTTGCTCTGCTGTTGGCCAGTTGCAGGTGATTCCTCCACTTCAGTGCACACTTACCTTACAAGTGGCTTCTTGAAGCAGATATTTCCATGTCAATAACCTCCTCCCCCTGGTGACACGTCTCTCCTCTTCACACCATTAGTATAGTTTGCAAAAGTTTTCTCTAGGGATGAAAGAGCCTATTTCCCCTACTTTCACTGAGAGTTTTTAAATATTTTTTCCTTCAACTCTCTGCTCCTCCCTCTATCGGGTGAGATCAAGCACTTCATCATCTTACTTTTCACAGGCCCTGTCCTGCCTTTCCCCACTTCAGTTGTCTCCTTTCGGATGTTACTATTTCCTGTTGTTACATGAGTACCTTTTCCATTCCTTTTTTGTTCCCCTATTAATGATGCTTGGAAGCTTGTCCTTTTTACCAGTCCTCCCACTGAAGGAAGCTGAAGACACTCCACACATATAAAGAGGTACTCAGAGCACTGAATGGTTGTTAGAGAGTAGGACACCAGGAGAGAGAGAGGCGGCTTCAGACAAGCGGTATAGTCATGTGTTAACAGAGTTGTCTCCCACAGTCAAGGGCATCCATGTTCTAGCGTGTTTTTTTAGTTATATAATTATTGTATAACATCACCACCAGGGATCTCTGTGCTCTAACCATTTTCTTTAATATTACTGTGGATAGGACAGCATGTCAGTGGTAAAGCTAGAATAGGTCTGCTGACTAGCCCAGGATCCTTATATAGTTAGGTATAGAAATATGTTCTCTTATCCACACTAGCTTATTAGAACTAGACATCCCTAGCAGTCGAAAATACATACATGTAGTGTGGAGAGGCTGTTAGATGCACATCTGCAGCAGGCTGGTGTGCCTTCCCTATTTAATAATAATGCTGAGCTCTTATGTAGTGTTTTTTGTCTTTTAGCTCTCAAAGTGCATTACAAAGGAGGTCAGTCTCGTTATCCTCATTTTACAGATGGGAATATAGAGGTGGGAAGTGATGTGCCCACAGTCACTCAGCTGGTGAGTAGCACAGCTAGGAATTGAACTGTGGTTTCCTTGGTCCAAGTCCAGTGCTCTAGCCACTAAGCTATACTGCCTTCCTTTATCACCACTTTCAATAAGCCCTATTGGGGCAATGGGGTGGGGAGAGCGAGAATGTGAGAGAGACTATCCTTCAACTGCATTTTGCTGAAACACTGTATAAGAAACATAATTCCCTGCTCCTACTTACTCCTCTTGTTTATCATACAGTATGAAACAATTAAGAAAAGACTCATTAAAATGTTTGCTATAATTTTATATCTAGCCCCATTTGGAAAACATTTGATTCTTTGTCTTCCACATATAATGTCGTGATTCATCTGAATGCAGTTCCTTCTTGTTTGTTTCAGTATTGCCATAGCAACATTTGCCATTCAAGTACCATGTAACTTGTTGAGAAATACATTTTTATTTTAATTATATAAACAGCATGCTCCTGTAGAGGTAAATACTTTATTATTATGGGCACAAACATTTCATTCATTGTACCTACTCTCCCCTTTCTCAGTACAAGCATATCCATTAAAATCCAGTTTTTTAATTCTTTTCTCACAATGACATTCAAAAGATTTGTTTCCAAGAATGCCCAGTAATCAAATTAGAAATTGGTGGGGGGTTAAAATTTACTTTTTTAATTAATCTTCTGTAATATCCCTGTGCAACTCTAGCACTTAACAATGAAAAGCCCAACAGATATATGCAAGAATTCCCATCTAGCATCTCTATGTAAATGGAATTACTTTATTTCTCTCTCTGACCCAAATGCAAGACTTCCAAAATATAGAGAAAAGCCTTAGAAGATACATGGCTTGAAAATGATTGCGGGGTGGGGTTTCCACTCACAAAATCAGTGTCTTATTAGGACTGCAAATAAATATGGAGAGAGGAAGGGAGTAAACAGTGCATGCAACCTGATTGTCCTTAACAATCCATATTGCGATACTCATTAATAAACAGCAAGGCAGAGGACATCCAGTTTCAAAAAATAAAGTATTTTACAGAAAGCAAGGTAACTTTTGGGGAGTCAAATATGTTGAAACTAAAGACTACCTTGCAGTATATCCATCTAGTTAGGTTATTAGACTATGTCCATCACTGTAGTACCTGAGTGCCCAAGTGGTAATAACTACCATGGTGTGGCTTGGGCATAGTAGCTATCTTTCCAACTGCTGATGGGTTGTCATGCAGCAGCCAGCCAAGTTTTGCTTGTATTGTACCCTCTCCTTATATTAGTGAAAGCATGTTCAGTTTTTATGATCCAAAGACTCAGTCCTGCATTGAAGTCTGCATGGATGTAGGTGCCACGCTAGCAAATCCTGATGCAGTATTGGACCTGACACTGAGAGTAACACTGACTCATCCCTTACCATTACAGACTTGCTACTTCTGTTAGCCAAACTCCAGCACCATTAGATACCCAATCTGATCCCCAAACCTTGATTCCACTCTCTAGTTGGGTTCCATGGTGGATGTGGTGTTACTGGCATACTGCATGCTGGGACATTTTAGGTAAGGGAGTCAGAATCATGGCTTTTAAGAACCTAAAAATAATACTTTGTAATTCTATAGCACCTCTATTCAAGCATCTTGTAGCTTGAAGTCTAACATTAGTGAATTAAACCTCATACTGCCCCTCTAGGAAGGAAGTATTAATATCCCAATTTCACAGCTGTGCAAACTGAGGCATAGATAAGGTAAGTGAATTGCCTGAGGTGATTTCCAGTCCTATGCTCAAGTTACAAGACCAACCATCCTTTACCTAATAAAATAACAGTACTTTAAAAATCTACCTTTTCAGTTCCCCTCTTTTGCTATTGGGGCAGTCAGCATTAAACAAAACATCTGTAATTATGGAGTTAAGACTTTGCTAATGTAACCTCTAAAATCTTTTTTTTTTAATTCAGATGTTGCATGCTGCTTACTTTTTTATTTTTATAAAAATTATTAAATAAACTGAGTCAGGAAACAAATTTCAATGTCAGACTCCCAAAGAGTTTTTATGAACAACAGAGAATGAAAATGAATTTTAAACCCTATTTAAAAACATTCTAGGCAGCATCCTTTTCACAAAGCCTCAGAAATTGTGTTTAACCTATAAACCTGTACTAGACACAAACTAGCAAAGGAAAGTATACCAAAGTCCTTGAAGGACTAACAAATGTAATCAGCATCTGAACTCTCTGACAAAGACATATCCAAATGCTTAGAAATTTCAGCTGTCTTGCTATCAGTAGAAGAATTATTCCCCTTCATTTGAATTAGAAGATAGTTCAGAAAAATTCCAGTTACAAAACCTTTAACAGAAGAGTCTGTTGACAATCCAGTGGCTGAAGGTTGAGGCTAGACAAATTCAGATTGGACATAGGGTGTAAATTTTTGGAAGCGAGGGTAATTAACTGTTGGAACAATTTACCAAGGGTCATGGTAGATTCTCCATTGCTGGCAATTTTTAAATCAAGATTAGCTGTTTTTCTAAATTATATGCTCTAGGAATTATTTTGGGGAAGTTCTATAGCCTGGGTTATGCAGGAAGTCAGACTTGATAATCACAGAGGTCCCTTTTGGCCTTGGAATCTATGAATCTAAACAATTAGAATTAAATTCCTGGGAGCAGATTTATTGCACTACTTCTCTCCCTTTGTTCTTTTTGAGTAATGAAAAAAACCAGAAAGTACTATATCTCCCCTGCTGAGGATTAGCATAGTATTGGAGAGTCACCACAGCACAGAGCTGGTAAAGTCAGCACCTACACCTCCATCCCCTGCAGCCCTACTGTAGAGGGTGGGGAAGCATGTGAATGGAGCATGCTGATGATGAACAATTTGCCAGCTGGTGTAAGTCAAAGCATCTCCCAAACTTTACTAGTCAATGTTGCAGAGGAGCCAAACGAATCAAGGAGTTATAACCAATTCCCTGATACCCCACCCCTTCCACTGCACTGAGCAAAATTCAGCAGCAGCAGAGAACCTGCCCTCTGATTTACGGTTTCAGACACAGTATATTCAAACAGTACATAAAGAAGCAAATGTCTTCTTTTTATAGGTGATATGAGTCCAGTGTGGTATAGTGTATCTGAGGTGTTGTCATGGAGTGCTCTATTCACCACTGGGTGGCACCCCTTTCTGGCGATTCTGGGATTAGCTCCACCCAGTTCAGCACCCCTTTTCTTTTCTTCCACCGTTACTCTCCTCCCACTCATGGAGTCGCAGTATGGCTGCTTCATGACTTGGCCCTCCAGATGGGTCATACTGTGATTTCCCCTTCTGGGGGAGTCTTTCCAAGTCACTCTGCACAAGCAGTGTCAGACAGTCTTCATCCCTGCTGCCTTGACTATGTCACTCCTGCAGTGACTCTGACAGTCTTCCTGTTCACTGCCCCAAGGAATGCCACTCTGCAGTGAATGGTAGGGGAACCCAGGTCTCTACCCCTGGGTTCCAGTCCAAAACCCGTTAGCAAGCAGTATATACAAGGCCAGCATGATGTAGTACTGCAGTATCCCTCAGTTGCTTTTCCAAACTTGTGACCATAACTCTAATACTTTTTCTGCACCCCTGTTATGTGCCTCTGTTCCTGCCAGTCTCTTATCCCCACTTCCATCTTTCCTAGATTCTTATCAAATGTATCTCTCCCTCTCTGCTACTCACAAGCAGTTTGTTGTGTAAGGGTGTGTGTGTGTGTGTGTGTGTTTCTGACCCAACTAAGTTTGGTGCAGCCATTCAGTGCCCTGAAATGTTTTTTAAAATACTGATTGAGCGCTCATCCCTCAAACCCACTTCCTTGGAGCACAGGAGAACCAGGCATTTGTCTGTGACCATAACCAAATTAGAAGTGGATTTTGCCATTTTCTCCAGGATCTAAACTTTAATTTAAAATAAATAACACGTCTGACTTTTGGTTGTGAAGATAACTTTGACAATGTAAACGTAATACTGTTATTGTATGTCATGTCCCAGTGCAGTTGTCTTGTTGTGTCTGCAGCTAGAAAGTCTGAATCACCATAATTAAAGTACTATTCTAGTCTGAAAATAATCTTATAAAAATGTCATCATGGAGTTTCTTGTTCATTGTGTCTCTATGATTTCCATATCAAATCTGATCAGTTTACAAGTTTAAAAACATTTGTTCTACCTCCCAATCCTGCAAATTCAACCTGGATGTCAAATTGTGATGAGAAAGGTCATGGAGGCCAAATTTAGGCTACTAGGTAATGTCCTGGACCTCCATGGCAGCATTCTCTGAAATGCATCCCGTTCCACATGTAGGGCCAGAAAGACAAGCAGAACTGCAGGGTCTCAATGCAGGAATGAGACTATGGTGTAGGGAGGCGGGTTTTAGGTTTATTAGGAACTGGGGAACCTTTTGGGGAAGAAGGTGCCTATACAGGAAGGATGGGCTCCACCTAAACAAAAATGGAACCAGACTGCTGGCATGTAAAATTTAAAAAGTTGTAGAGGATTGTTAAACTAAGGGCTGGGGGAAAGCTGAAAGATGTGGAAGAGCATATGTTTCAGACAAAGATATCCCTTAGGAATTAATTTATTAAAGGGGAAAGTCTATATCCTAGTAAAGAGGACAGGAAAGAAGTTAGCAAAGTACCGGTAGGAGCTAGTGAGCAACAGACAAACATAAGAGTCCTGTTTAAATGTAACACATGAAGGCAAGCAACTGAATATTGACAAAATGTACAAATGCTAATATATAAAGGCTAGAAATCTAAATACTAAGATGAGTGGACTAGAGTGGCTGGCACTAATGAGTATATTGATATAATAGGCATTGTGGGAACTTGGTGAAATGAGGATAATCAATGGGGCATGGTAATACCAGGGTATAAAATATATAGGAATGACAGAGTAGGTCATGCTGGTTGGGGAGGGGCACTATATGTAAAAGTAAAGTAAAAATCTTAACTGAATCAAACTGTACCATGGAACCTCTATGTATAGAAATTCTAGGCTTGAATAATCAGAGTATAGCAGTGGGAATATACTGGGAACCACCTGACCAGGATGGTTACAGTGATTGTGAAATGTGAGGAAGACTAGAGAGGAAATCAGGAAGATTAGAAAACACAGTAATAATGGGGGATTCCAATTATCCTCATATTGATTGGGAACATGTCATCATAAAATTTCTAGACACCATAAATGACTGTCCTGGAACCCACAAAAGGAGAGGCAATTCTTTATATAGCCCTAAGCGGAGCACAGGATCTGGTCCAAGAGATTAATATAGCTGAACCACTAGGTAATAGCGACCATAATGTAATTAAATTTAACATTGTTGTAAGGGGTGGAAATGCCAAAGAAACCCGCCACAGTAGCATTTAACTTCAAAACTGGGAACTACACAAAAATGAAGAAGCTCTTTAAACAGAAATTAAAAGGAACAGTCATGAGAGAAATGCCTGCAAACTGCATGGAAACTATTTTAAAACACCATAATAGAGGCTCAAACTAAATATATACCCTAAATTAAAAAAAAGAGGTTAAAAAATACCACCATGGCTAAAAAGCAGACTAAAAGAGGCAATGAGAGGCGAAAAGGCATCCTTTAACAATTGCACATCAAATCCTAGTGAAGAAAATAGAAAGGAGCATAAACTCTGGCAAGTGTAAAAGTATAGTAAGAAGGACAAGAAAATATTTGAAGAGCAGCTAGCAAAAGAGACAAAAACTACCAGAAATTTTTTTTTAAGTGCATCAAAAGCAGGAAGCCTGCCAAACACGTGGTGAGGCTACTGGATGATTGAGATGCTAAAGGAGCACGTGGTAAAGACAAAGCTGTTGCAGAGAAGCTAAATGAAATCTTTGCATTGATCTTCACTGCAGAGGATATGGGGGAGATCCTCACATTTATCACCTTTAAAAAATGGCTTGCGTGTGGGGAACTGTCATAGACAGGTGTCAATAGAGGAGGTATTGGAAAAAAATTGATAAGTTAAACAGTAATAAGTTACCAGGACTTCTGAAGGAACTCAAATATGAAACTGCAGAACTACTGACTGTGGAATGTAACCTGTAACTTAAATCAGCTTCTGTACCAGATGACTGGAGTGTAGCTAATGTAATGCCAATTTTTGAAAAAGGCTCCGGGGCAATCTTGGCAATTACAGGCTGGTGGGTACTTCAGTAATAAGTAAATTGGTTGAAACTATAGTAAAGAATAGAATTCAGACTCTCAGATAAACGGGGAAGAGTCAACATAGCTTTTCTAAAAGGAAATCATGCCTTACCAATCTATTTGAATGCTTTAAGGGTATCCACAAGCATGGGGACAAGGGTGATCCAGTGGATATAGTATACCTGGACTTTCAAAAAGTCTTTGACAAGGTCCCTCGCCAAAGGATCTTAAGCAAAGTAAGCAGTATTGGAATAAGAGGGAAAGTCGTCAGTAACTGGTTAAAAGATAGGAAACAAAGGATGGGAATAAATAGAAAGAGTTAAATAGCAGGATCCTCCAAGGATCTGTACTGGGGTCTATGCTGTTCAACATATTCATAAATGATCTGGAAAAGGGGTTGAACAGTGAGGTGGCAAAATTTTGCAGACAACAAAATGGGGTCTAAATTAGCTGTTACCTCTCAAGAAAGAGATCTTGGAGTCATTGTGGATAGTTCTCTGAAAACATCTGCTCAGTGTTCAGTGGTGGTCAAAAAAGGTAACAGAATGTTAGGAGCCATTAGAAAAGGAGAAGATAATAAAACAGAAAACATCATAATGCCACTATATAAAGCCATGGTATGCCCACACCTTGAATATTGCGTGCAGTTTTGGTTGCCCTCTCTCAAAAAGATATATTAGAATTGGAAAAGGTACAGAGAAAGGCAACAAAAATGATTAGGGAGATGGAACAGCTTCTATCTGAGGAGAAATTAAAAGGAGTGGGACTGTTCAGCTTAGAAAAGAGATGACTAAGAGGGGATATGATAGAGGTCTATAAAATCATGAATTGTATGGAGAAAGTGAATAAGGAAGTGTTCGCATAACAGAAAAGCCAGGGGTCACCTGACTAAATTAATGGGCAGCAGGTTTAAAACAAACAAAAAGGAAGTACTACACACAGTCAGCCTGTAGAACTCGCTGCCAGGGGATGTTGTGATGGGCAAAAGTATAACTGGGTTCAAAAAAGAATTAGATATGTTCATGGAGGACAGGTCCACCAAGATGATCAGGGATGCAACCCCATGCTCCAGATGTCCCTAAATCTCCAATTGCCAGAAGCTGGGAATGGACAACAGGGGATGAATCACTTAAAATGCCCTGTTCTGTTCATTCTTTCAGGAGTATCTGGCACTGGCCATTGCCAGAAGATGGGATACTGAGCTAGATGGACCATTGGCCTGACTCAGTATGGCTATTCTTATGTTCTATAGTTTTTTTCTGACTCACACTTCACTGGCAATACAGATTCTACAACTGGAATGTGGTTAACAATTCCTTTGCTGATGCATGAGCCAGAATAGAACCCATCTTACTTTCCCAATGCTCCGCAGTGCCAAGAAGATGGAAAAGGTTTTAAGAACTAACTTAGTCAGTAAAGTCTGCTGATATGATTCAATACATGTGCTGGGTAAGTTGGTTGAGTAGAAGCAGTCTTTTTAAGAGAGAGGTAAACTGCCTCTATTTATCTTAATAGAGTACTAACATCAAAGCCTTATTTTTATTGCTTAAGTGCTGACAGGCATCAAAATATATAATTAAAAGTGGAGAAGAAAAAAAGGGAAAGAAGGCCAAATTCTGCTCTTCTTCCTCATGAAAGTTTCTTATTGTGCCATGAAGTAGTAAGATTGTTTTGTATTTTATAAAAAGTTTGCTTATTATGACATTTTGAATCAGATTTATTGTTGGTTTAGATAATTCTAGCAAAAGAATCTTAAAATGTGGGCAGGGAAGTCATACCTAAACTACTTTAGATCACCCTTTTTCAAAAGTTGTCAAAATATGCAGGCATGTTGTAAATGACATGTTCTTTATTCTTACTAATTAGTAGAGCTTGTTGGAACATTTTTGACAAAATGTATTTTCATTGAAATATACTATTTCATTAAAGTTGAAACAATGAGACATTGATTTTGATTACGTTTTCAGTGGTAAAGTTTCTGAGGTCCAGGACTCCCTGGTCACCTCTGGGTTCTGACCAAAGAAAGCGAGACAAAGAGAAATTCTTTTGAACCTTTTCAGTCCAGAAACAGATGTTTCAATATCATTCTGTTTCATGATAATGTTCACAAACTTTTGTTTTTGTTCTAATGCAAAATGAAAACAAATTCTGAAAACTCAAAAGTTTTCATGAAACTGAACTGTAATTCTCCAGTCAGCTGTAACAATCAGTAAAGATGCTTTGCATTTCAGCTTTGCCTTAGTGAGGACTACATGATTGGATTCAAAATGTCCATCTGGATAATAATACTTTTATTTTTAGAGCATCTTTCCTCCAAGAATTTCAAAGTGCAAATAGTTAAGCCTCACAACACCCCTGTCATGTAAGTATGATTCCCTTATTACAGATGGGGAAAATATGAGACAGTGGTCAAGTAACTTGTCCATAGTGAATGGTACAGCCTGCTGTAGAAATCGTATTTCCTGACTCCCAGTCCCGTGGACTGATCACAGATCACTCTTTCAAGATGTGGAAACTATTGACTAAAGTTAAGCCACAACCTCAATTATTGTCATTGTCCGGAAAAGCCCAAGTCACACTGTAGGCTTGAAAAAAAGAGACAAATGTTATTGTGAAAGCCAAATTGTGCTTAATAAGTGACTTACTGTCTGTTAACAAAGAAAGGTTCAAAACAATTTATTTCCTATTTAAGAAAAAAAACAGAAACAGTTTTAGCATTATGGTCATCAAGTGCTGCATCTCTGATTTAATAAATAAGACAGCACTATTACATCTGAAATGTGGACTAATTATTCTAAAAGCATTAATCAATTTGTTAAGAACTCTTGAGTAATAATGCAGTTTCTTTACTGCTACCATAGTAAGATTTATCCCACATAACCATAATCTTCTTATTGATACAAATACCTCCTCCTTTTAGTTAATTTAAGGAAAACATTCTCAAAGTGCTCTAGGCTGAAAGGGATGGTAAATAATTTTTAGACAGAAAGTTGAAGTGGATTGATTAGCAGCAATTTTTTATGTTTTACACAATAAAAAGATGAACTACATGGTTCGCAGAGCCAATTTGCAGAGCAACCTCTTCTCTCTAATTGCTGCTAGACTAATGTAGAAGCATACTCCTAGGAAGGAGAGAAATCCATTTACCCAACCATGTCATTTAAGTAGTGAACACATGTAGTGGATTTTTCCATTACCCTTCATATTAGCCCTGCTACATTCCACCTGTGACCCTCATTTTATGAGGGCAATGCTCTTTTATACAATTCTGTAACTATAATAAAGGTCCACTTTACAATTTTTCAAAGTAGACTAAGGACATTTTTTAAAAAACATAATTAGGAACATAACCAATCTCACTAATTCCCGGAAATGTATTGTGAAACCAAATTATTTGATAAAAGGTTTAATAAGACCACATCTTCAGGAATAGAAAATACCATTCCATCTCCTCCAGCACAAAAACCTAGTGACTATTCTCATCTGGCTACTTGCCCCACCTACTGCGAAACTGCTTTCAGAAACACTTTTTGTAACAGGAAATGGATAGATTGAAATGGATGGATCTTCATGAAATCAGCATAGATTTACTTATTTCTAGTTCTTATCTGAAAATATATAAAACAGAAAAGACATAACAGTTAGAGTATGTTTACACTGCAGTTAAACACCTGTGGCTGGCCCGTGTCAGCTGACTCAGGCTCACGGGGCTGTGGCTGTTTAATTGTGGTGTAGACATTCAGGCTCGGGCTGAAGCCCAGGCTCTGGGACCAGCCAAAGCCAGAACATCAACAATGCAATTAAACAGTCCTGTAGTTTGAGCCCTACAAGCCAAAATCAGCTGACATAGACCAGATGCAGGTGTTGAAGTGCACTGTAGAAAGAGACTTGTACATTATCCTTAATACTGCCCATTATAACAAATCATAGTATCATAGAATATCAGGGTTGGAAGGGACCTCAGGAGGTCATCTAGTCCAACCCCTGCTCAAAGCAGGACCAATTCCCAGACAGATTTTTGCCCCAGATCCCTAAATGGCCCCCTTAAGGATTGAACTCACAACCCTGGGTTTAGCAAGCCAATGCTCAAACCACTGAGCTATATCCCCCCCACCCCTAGGATTACATCATCTGGGATTACAACAATAGACACAGTATTCCAAATCCATTCTTGAAGGCATAATCCTTATTCACCTAATTAATTTCATTCACTTCAATGAAAAAATAACAAGAATAAGAACTCTCAGGGAAGCAGGGGCTTGCAGGATTGGGCCCAGTGTACAATGCTTCAGAGTCTCTTCATTAAGAATATTTGAGTCCCAATTATATTAATCATAATTATAATACTTAACTCTCATATAGCACTTTCCATCAGTAGATCTCAAAGTGCTTTATTAGTGCCATAAAACATCTAGGAAGAAAACAAAAGTAGTTTAAAAAAATTTGTTTGAACTAAATTTTCTGGTTATCAAAAAAACAAATCCTCACAGTATCAGATTGTGATATACAAGTTCCCCTTAAGAAGTTAATTATTTTTATATAGCACTTTCAGTTCCTCTGATGAAAGGTACTATATAAGTACAAGGTATTATAACATTTTTACTTCAAAATATTTTCTGTGCCTTACCACACAGTCTAAAATAAGGAGTTGATTCAGCAAGAACTATATCCTGTTCTAGACAAGATGTCTTTAAAAATGTTTTAGCTAACATGTTTTAATTAACACATTTTAAATACATGTATAGACACGGTTTAACACTTTTAAAAAGTGTTAGCACCTTGGAAAAAAATATTAGCTGGTCCTGGTCAACCTCTTGACCTTGATCACCTAGCACATTTTTAAACCCTTTTCTACACTAGGTATTAGAAGATGTGGAAAATGTGTTAATGCCTTTTTTAAAATACCTTTTCTCCAAGTCTAGACAAGGCTACTGCATGCTTCCTATGCAATGCAATGAGACAGCAGAGAGTATCTTCCTTGTGAGTATGCCACTTCAGCAACCCAGAGTGAGACCAGGGATATAAACTTTAAAGTAGAACTCTCTTTATTAGTTATGTAACAAGATGGCTCTTACAGATGCTAGTCTCTGAGCATGCAGATCCAGACTGAGGCTGAATCATGTGAGAGATCCATTCCACTGGGAGGCCCTCTGGTGATTACACAACTAATTTTAAACAATTAGTACCACAATATACTTCAGGCACTGAAGTCAGTGGAGAGCTGGGTAGAAAACCAATGTGAAGTCAGAACTGGGCTTAGAAGTTTTACAGTCAGGGCAATTTACCAAATTATATGGCCTGATTTTCCTCTTACCAATACCAATTTTACATCAGTGTAACTTCATTGTCTTTGGTGGAGTTACTCCTAATTTGCTTCAGTGAAAGTGGGAGAAGAATCAGGCCTGTAATATTTATCCAGCATTAATGTGAATCTTAAACCGGAATAAATTTCATTCAAGGAAAAATAAAATCTGTAAATCTTTTTCCTTTATTCCTTTCTGTAGTGTGGTTCATAGAACCATCTCGTTCACTGACTTTAAATATAACATACATTTATTAAATAAATAAGTATAAAGTTGCTTACGCATGAAAAAAATCTGATAGTGTAAGACATAGGTAAAACACAATTATTAACTACTGGATATATTAAATAGATAGTAATTAGATTCTTTACGCATTTAATTCAAGTAAGGTGACAGTATCTTCTTGAAAACTTCTGCTAATTATATAGGTGGCAAAGGTAGCAATGCTTATATAGTTAAGGTTGCCCAGTACAAGATCCTGCTTTCAGTTGTTTATACCTTTGTAAAACTTCCTGTTTAAACTGAAATTTTCCATGCTGGGTACCTGTCTGTCATTCTGGCAATCCCCAGCTTGCAGAGGCTGCTTTAAACTGTGCCAGCAGCCAAAACAATCCCCAGATTCCCCCAGGATTATGGGTGGTGGGGACAGATTGAAAGTTGGGGTTCTTGCTCACCTGAGAGTCTAGCCCACTGAATTACCTGTTCCTGAAATAGTGAAAGCCTGCAGATGGGACTATATGGAACCATAGGTAAGGCAATCTGTTTTATTTACCTGTATTATGGTAGCGCCTAGATGCCCCAACTGACATCAGCACTGACTTGTATGCTAGACACTGTACACACACATAGTAAAAAATTGTCCCTATCCCCAAAGAGTTTACAGTCCAAATAGACACAGAGAGGGGAGAACAAAAAGGATTGTCATATCCCTTTTTGTAAATGAGAAACTGAGACACAGGGAGATTAAATGACCTGCCCAGCCAGGAACTGACTCCAATGCCCAAGCCCAGTGTCCTAATCATAAGACCATCCTTCTTCTCAGTAATATAATTAGTTTTTTAAAACATATTTTTTTTCAATTTAGGCTCGAGTTAACTGGTTTTCAATAACTAATTATAAACTGGATACTGTCAATGTGATAAACCATTTTACTTGTTATTACTATAAATATTAAGTTGTACTCCATATAATCATTATTTCCCATTACTATGCTTAAGCCTGTTTGGTATTGGTTAGAAATGTTTAATTAGTTATGTTTTATTTAGTTGGTTGGTTAGTTATGATAAGTTATCCTGCATTAAAAAAATCAAAAATATATAATAAACCCACTATGAAAAAAACATTGTTTTAAACCAGATAGCATCCCTTGATGACTTAGACCTACTCTATGCTGTGTAAAGTCTCCACTCAATCCAGTAGAATGCAATTGTAAGATTTGTAACTTTTCAGTCATTGCTAGTATAATCATTAAGTTCGGTAACCTTTTGCAAACTTTGTAACTTTTAGTCATTGTTAGCATAGCCTTTTAAATTTTGTAACTTTTGCAAGCTTTGTAACCTTTTCAGTTACCACTTGTTTAACCTCCAAGCTTTGCAATATTCCGTCAGACGATCAGGGAGAGTGTGAACAAGGGAGTGTGTGTGGGAGATAAGGGAGTGTGAACAAGGGAGTGTATGTGGGACTGGGCAGAGAGGAACTGCAAGGAGAAAAGAGCCCGGAGCCAGGAGTGTCTGATGTAATCTGCCCTGAGAAGGCAATCATGGGGAGCTGTAAAGAAAAGAAGAACCTGGTCTGCGTGAAAAGAACGAGGTCTGGGAATGCTTCTCGGTGATGGACACAGAAGGAAAATTCAGTGTAAGTGACAGGAGCCGCCCAGTTCCAATAAAAGGAAGAAAGCATGCTCACAAACTCTCTTTTTCTTGACCTGCTCGCCGGCCTGGATCCGTGTCCGCAGGCGGACACACCAGATCTGCTATGCTTCGGCTTCTCGGCTTCCTCTGCTGTCTCAGGTAATTCTCCGCCTGCGTGAGTGTGTGGGTGCATGAGGGTATGAATGTGTTGAATGTGTGTGTGCATGAATAAGCTCCATCCCTTTTCTGTTTGATCCAATAGCAGCATTTAATAAAACCAATATAAGTGTAACCCTGGGTTGGTTTCTAGTGAAATTTAGGTAACACTCTACACTACAAAGAGTTTGCCAGTATTGCTATATGAGTATACCAGTATAGCTATACTGTCAAACCCCCGTAGTGGAGATGCAGATTATCCCAGCCAAAGAGTTATATTGCTGGTATAAATTGTACCAGTTCCCAGAATGAAAAACACAGTTACCTTTTCTGTAAATGGTGTTCTTCGAGATGTGTTGCTCATGTCCACTCCATATTAGGTGTGTGTGCTCGCCACATGCACCGGTGCCAGAAGTTTTTCCCTCGGCAGAATCCGTAGGGGACTGGCTCTGGCGCCCCCTGCAGTGGAGCCTGCACGGCGCGGCACAAGGTGCGCCACCGGCTCCCCACACCCTCAGTTCCTTCTTGCCACCAGTGATGGTGCTGGAACATCTGCTGCTTCGGCTAGTATTGTTTCTTTTTCTGTTCTTGTGAACTTTGAAAACCTGTAACATAGTTGTATATAGTTAGTAGTTTCTTGGTTACCCTTAGTAGTAGTTCTCAACTTTTCGTTAGTACCAAACGGGACTCAGCTGGGGGATGGGGCATGCCCCAGTCCCCAGGCTTTAAGCCCTGCGATCGCTGCAAACAGCCTATGCCCGTCAATGATTCACATAACAGCTGCCTAAGGTGCTTAGGCGAAGGGCACATAAGTGACAAGTGCCGTATCTGCAAGTCCTTTAAACGTAGGATGAAGAAGGAGCGCGATATCCATCTGAAAGTGCTCCTAATGGAGCCGGCACTCACTCTGGCACCGGAGCAGTGGTCCAACTCCGCACTGAGCACTACGGCTTCTGTGCGCAGTGCTCCACCAGCACTGTCCACGAGCCAGCGCCGGTCCCCCTCCATGGCTCTGGGGAAGAAGCCAAAAAAGACTGGGAGGGAAAGCTCTCCTACCTCCCAGAAGGGACAGGAGAGGGCTGGGAGTGAGTCACGACCCGCACCAGGCAGCTCAACACCCCCTTCTGGAAGTCGGGCCCCAGCTGAAGTTGAGTGGTGCAGCCCATCCCATGCTTTGCCTGCGACCCCAGATAGTGGTGCAGGCCCTAGCCAGCTTCAGGTGCCATTGATGCCCGAAGCTCTTCGAGCAGTTCAAGAGATCCTGATGCTCCTGGTGCCACCCATACTGGCTCCCGCGGTACCCCAGTCTCGGGGAAAACCCACATTGGGACCTATGCGTGAGTCCCCGCCTCAGCGGCACCATTCCCCATCGAGGGGGACATCCCGCCAGCATTCTCCCGCCCGAAACCATCATGCCTCAGAATGGGAGAGGCAGGCTCAGTGGGGCCCTCTTTGGTCTCCACACCGGGGGCAGCGATCAAGGGACTCAAGGCGTACATCGACAGTAGATTGGCGCAGACCCTCTGAGGCATGTGCCACCCAGCAAGAACTCCGGGACTGGCCCTGACCATTTTCAAGAGCCTGGTACCGATCCTGGGACCAATCGGACACCAGAGACCGCCGATCATTAGGCTGTCATCACCTGTCTCCAAGAAGGAGGTCGCCCTACTCAGGATGATCCTCCTGGCAACCAACCCATAATAGCTCCCGGTCCTGTTCGACGTCCCAGTACCGGTCGAGCAGCAGGAGGCGTGGATCACCAGGTAGCCAACGCAGAGCCACCGAACACTGTCAGTCCCTGAGAGCCCGACCAAGACAGTGTCGCTGTAGTGAGGTGGTGTGGCTCCCTGCCACCCCGGAGCGGGATGAGCCCATCCGGAAGCTGGAGTGGGTGGAGCTAGGGAGCTCTGAGCCCGCCCCTCAGAGGGTCAGGCGGCGACCTGGAAGTATAAAGGCTCGCCCTTAGAGCTCAGTAGGGCCCCAGCCGCCGGGGAGGCCAGACGCCTCCAGCCTAGCCCACGACTGGGAAACCCCCGCAGCCCAAGGTGCCCACCAGGACTGGCCGGACCTGCCCTGTGCCCGCTACCTGGAGGCGTTGCCGGACCTGCCCTGCGCTCGCTACCCGGTGGAGCTGCCGGGCTGGCCGCTGGACCACTACTACAAGGAACCCATGGTGCTGGACCCCCCGGAGGACACCACCGTGACTCAGGTACCACAGAGGGGGAGTCCAGAAGTAGCCCGGGGGCAGCCGACCCTAGTCTGGCTGCAGCACTGCCAGAGCCTTTGTCAGTGTGTTGCGCCCAGGATCCCCACTGACTCAGCAGTGGGTCTTCTGCCGCTGCTAGGGCCCTGGGCTGGGACGCAGTGGAGTGGGAGGGCCTGCGTCCCCCCTACCACCCAACTCGTGGGTGGCAGTCTCCCCCTCTCCCAGGCCTTGGAGGGTTGGGCCTATTGTTATTGCTCAGCCCTGCCTGAGGGCCTGAGCTCCTGACTTCCTCTTGAGTACAGGAACAAGGGGTTCTATTCCCAGTACTTTTTAATCCCAAAGGCCAAGGGTGGTTCATCCTGGACCTGCGAGACCTTAACAAGTACCTACAGAAGCTAAAGTTCTGCATTGTCTCTCTGGCTTCTATTATCCCTGGATCCGGGAGACTGGTATGCCATCCTCGACTTGAAGGACGCATACTTCCACAAAGTGATCTTTCGAGGACACAGATGCTTCCTCTGGTTTATGGTGGGGCCCCACCACTACCAGTTTATGGTTCTCCCGTTTGGCCTGGCGACAGCACTGAGGGTGTTTAGCAAGTGTATGTCGGTGGTAGCAGCTTACCTCAGGCGCCAGGGTATCCAAATCTACCCATAGCTTGATGACTGGCTCGTCAAGGGCGGCTCCAGGTCTCAAGTCTGAAGGGATGTCACGGTGCTTCAGGCCAAGTGCCGCTCTCTGGGCCTACTGGTGAACAACAAAAAGTTGACGTTCGTGCCAGTGCAGAGGATAGAGTTCATTGGAGTGGTCCTCGACTCTACCTGCGCCAGAGCATTCCTGATGCTGGAAAGGTTCCACACGATGGCGAACCTCATCGCAGAAGTCTCCGTGTTCCCTCTGACTACAGCCAGGGTCTGTCTGCTCCTGCTGGGCCACATGGCAGCATGCACTTACATGGTCCGCCATGCAACAATGGCTGGTGACGATCTATTCCCAGACCCGAGACCCCCTGGAAAAGATCATTACCATTCCCCAGGCAAGACTTACCTCGCTGAGATGGTGGACTGACCGCAGGACTGTCCTGGAAGGGGTTCCATTCGACAACCCTCCTCACTCCATTGAGTTGCTGTCAGACACCTCGGACATCGGCTGGGGGGCACATCTCGGCAACCTCCAGACAGGGGATGTGGTGCGCGGAGGAGGTGCAGTTACACAAACGTCAAAGAGCTCTGAGCAGTCTGGCTGACGTGCGGAGTCTTCTCGCCCCACCTGTCGGGCAAAGTGGTACGAGTCCTGACAGACAACACAGCCTTGATGTTCTACATCAACAGGCAAAGGGGTGCACACTCATCGGCTCTCTGTCAGGAGGCGCTCTGTCTGTGGGACTTCTGCATCAGCCACAAAATCCACCTGGAAGCTTGTCACCTTCCCGGCGTCAGGAATACACTGGCAGACCAACTCAGCAGGGACTTCTCCTCTCACCATGAGTGGTCGCTCCATCCAGAGGTAGCCTGCATGATCTTCCAAAGGTGGGGAACTCCCCAAGTGGACCTGTTCACTACCAGACAGAACAGGAAATGCCACCGACATTCTCGACAGGGTCTGAGCAAGGACTCCCTCTCCGATGCCTTCCTCCTGTCATGGTCAGGGAGCCTGATGTATGCATTCCCTCCAATTCCACTCATCAGCAGTGCCCTGGCAAAAATCAAGAGAGACCAGGCGCAGGTTATCATGATCGTCCCAGCGTGGCCTCACCAGCACTGGTTCGGCATGCTCATGAGCCTGTCAGCAGCTCCTCCTTGGCCCGTGCCCAAGAAACCAGGGTCAGCTCTTACACCCCAACCTCGGGTCCCCCTCCACCCCTTGGCATGGATGCTGCGTGGCTGAACCCGGAGGAACAGACCTGTTCGAAAGGAGTCCAACAGGTCCTCCTGGAAAGTAGGAAGCCCTCAACCAAACTGACTTACCTGGCCAAGTGGACGAGGTTTCCCACTGGGCATCTGAACAGGGCATCTCTCCCTTGCGTTCCTCCATACAGGCTGTCCTGGACTACCTGCTCCATTTGAGGAACCAGGGCCTGGCACACTCTTCCATCAGAGTGCATCTTGCGGCCATCTCCGCTTTTCACCCACTGATCCAAGGACAGGTAGTGTTTTCCCATGACATGACGGTCAGATTCTTGAGAGGGCTGGAGAGACTCTTCCCGCAGGTGTGGGCTCCTGTCCTGCAGTGGGATCTTAACTTGGTCCTCTCTAGGCTCACTGGCCCGCCCTTTGAACCGCTGGGGTCCTGCTCCCTTTCCCATCTGTAATGGAAGGTCGCGTTCCTGGTGGCGGTGATGGCGGTGAGACGGGTCTCGGAAATTAAAGCCTTGACCTCAGAACTGCCATACACAGTCTTTTACAAAGATAAGGTTCAGTTGCAGCTCCACCCGGCCTTCCTGCCAAAGGTGGTCTCCACCTTCCATATGAACCAGGACATCTTCCTTCCAGTGTTCTGTCCCAGACCGCACAAGACCAGTGAAGAGAGGCGTCTTCATGCCCTGGATGTCCAGAGGGCCTTGGCTTTTTACTTAGAACGTACCAAGCCTTTCCGTAGATCAACTCAGCTCTTCATCGCTACAGTGGATAGGATGAAGAGTCATCCGGTGTCCTTGCAGAGGATTTCCAATTGGATTACCTCATGCATAAGGACCGGTTACGTCCTGGCGGGGGTTCTGCCGCCGCCGATTGTCAGAGCCCACTCGACGAGAGCTCAGGCATTTTCAGCAGTCTTCCTGGCACACATCCCTATCCAGGACGTCTGTAGAGCTTCAACGTGGTCCTCTGTTCACACGTTTACCGCTCGTTATGCCAGCACTCAGCAGGCCAGCGGCGACGCTGGGTTCGGCAGAGCTGTGTTGCAATCTACACATCCGTGAACTCCTACCCACCTCCAGGGTTACTGCTTTGGAGTCACCTAATATGGAATGGGCATGAGCAAGCACTTGAAGAAAAGACAGTTACCTTTTCCATAAATGGTGTTCTTCGAGATGTGTTGCTCATGTCCATTCTATGACCTGCCCTCCTTCCCCGCCTTCGGGGCGGGGGGGGCAGAGAGGGGGTCGAGCACCCAGGGGAAAGAGGAGAAGTCGGCGCCTGTGTGTGCAAGTACAGCTATGGACTAGCTATAGAAACATAAACATCTACCAGCAGATTGCATGGGGAATGCAGGAGAAGGGGTACGACAGGGATCAGCAGCAGTGCTGCCTGAAAGCAAAGGAATTGTAGCAGGAATACCAGAAGGCCAGGGAGCCCAACAGTTGATCTGGTGCCAAACTGCAGACCTGCCCCTTTTATAAAGAGCTTTGCATGCCATACTTGGTGAAGACACCACCAGCAGCCCGCACACCGCCGTGGATACCTCAGAGAAGTCTGAGTCACAGGCCTCTGGCAGGAAGAGTGAAGATGAGGGGGAGGATGAGGGACATGCAACCAGGGGGGTCTGGCTATGCTGTGTGAGCCTGGCCTTATTTGAGACTCCACCACAATCCAGTCAGTCCCAGCAATCAAGCACAGATGAGCCTGACACAGGGGAAGAAACCTCGGATCAGTGTGTACATTTATTTCCCATTAGTGTGATGGCACCCCCGACTTAGCAGGACACAGCTATCAACTTTTCATTAATTTACTCATACTAGAAGAGGTAACAGTACAACAAAGAGAGGCAGAGTTATCATCTGCTTTTCATTCTCCTTTAGGTGGGGCAGAGCGTGTGGATCAGTTTGTTTATGTACACAGGGACGTCCCTTCAGTCCTCCTGCAAGATCTCAATGAAACTTCCATGGAGGTACTGTGCAATCCTCTCCCCAAGTTTTCTGGGAATGGCAGCCTTATTTCTTCCTCTGCGGTAGGACACTTTGCTGCACCAATCAGCAATAAGTCACAGTCCTGTGTAGCGGACAGCCCTGCACACTTGCATGACAGTAGCCCCCAAGGTGGATTTTCCAACTCCAAAATGAATTTCCACTGACTGGTAGCAAGCCCAGTGTTGAAAATTTCCACAGTTTGATTGCTGCTTGCTGCTCCACTGTCAGTGCAGTTCTCATTTTGGTGTCCCTTGGAGGAGGGCTGGGAATGAGCTTGGCACACAGATCCAGGAATGTGGCCTTGTGCATCCAAAAGTTCTGCAGCTACTGCTCGTTATCCCAAACCTGCGTTACAATGCCATCCCTCCAAACAGTGCTCGTTTCTCAGGCCCAGAAGCAGCGCTCCACCATTTGTAGCTGCTCCGTGAACGCCACCAGCAATCTTCAATTGGTTCTCATTATGTCCCACAGCAATCTGAGTCCCGGAAATGGTCATATTCCCCACAGCTCTTCTTGACTCTGCAAAAACCGGAGGATCATGCGTCTTGTGCTTGCAGTGCTCATGATAACAATGCTGTGCGGGCTCCATGCTTCAGAATCATGCTGTCTATGAATGAAGACAAAAGACTGTTTCAGTGTAACAGGCACTCTGTATCCATTCGCAGAGGAGACATCTTGGTGAGCGGGGATGTTCTCATGAAAAATTGGATCCTAGTTCTTGTGAAGGCAGCCAGCTCTGCAAGAGACCGAACTTTGGTGGGGGGTGTGACGGTTTGGATCACAGAAACCCCCTTGGGAGCTGCCAGACTGATGTGCAAAGGCTACTTCTGTTCCTGTTCTCCCTGCCAGCTCGGTGGCTTCAGGTCCCTGTCTTGGTGAAGCCAGACACACCTGTCTGCTCCAGCACAGACTCAGGGTCTGAATCACCTGTCCCAAAGCTGCAGGTTTACCTGAAAACAGCTCACAGAAGTGTGCTTGCCCTTAGCACTCAGATGCCCAATTCCCAGTGGGGTCTAAACCCAAAGAAATCCGTTTTACCCTGTATAAAGCTTATACAGGGTAAACTCATAAATTGTTCACCCTCTATAACACTGATAGAGAGATATGCACAGCTGTTTGCTCCCCCAGGTATTAATACATACTCTGAGTTAATTAATAAGTAGAAAGTGATTTTATTAAATACAGAAAGTATGATTTAAGTGATTCCAAGTAGTAACAGACAGAACAAAGTAAGTTACCCAGCAAAATAAAATAAAATGCGCAAATCTATGTCTAATCAAACTGAATACAGATAATCTCACCCTCAGAGATGCTTCAGTAAGTTTTTTCTCAGACTGGACACCTTCCAGGCCTGGGCACAATTCTTTCCCCTGGTACAGCTCTTGTTCCAGCTCAGGTGATAGCTAGGGGATTCTTCATGATGGCTCCTCTCCCTCTCTGTTCTCTTCCACCCCTTTATATATCTTTTGCATAAGGCGGGAATCCTTTGTCCCTCTGGGTTCCCCCACCCCTCACTGGAAAAGCACCAGGTTAAAGATGGATTCCAGTTCAGGTGACATGATCACATGTCACTGCAAGACTTCATTACTCACTTGCCAGCACACACATATACAGGAAGACTCACAGGTAAATACAGCCATCTGCAGACAATGGTCCTGGTTAATGGGAGTCATCAAGATTCCAAACCACCATTAATGGCCCACACTTTGCATAATTACAATAGGCCCTCAGAGTTATATTTTATATTTCTAGTTTTAGATACAAGAGTGGTACATTTATACAAATAGGATGATCACTCAGTAGATTATAAGCTTTGTAATGATACCTTACAAGAGACCTTTTGCATGAAGCATATTCCAGTTACATTATATTCACTTATGTTTTTATAAAACTATTCCAGTTACATTATATTCACTTATTATCATGTTTTTATAAAACCATATAGACTGCATAACGTCACAGGGGGAACCTACTTTATTAGTTAGGAAAGGTAACTGTTAATAAGTGTAGACCCAGGTTCGTGTTTGATTATTTTGTTGTGTATTGTAACCATTTGTTTCAAGCTGAATCTTTATTCTTTCTTCAATAAACCTCTGGTTTTACTAGAAGTGCTCACAAGTTCTGTGTGATTTTTACATGAGTAGTTTAAGGTAAAACTAGTAATCTACATTGCTCCTCTGCAGGGTGAGGATCTGGGATTTCTGTGAGTAGCCAATGTCAGGGGCTGGATATCACAGGGGAACAATTCAAAGGGATTCAGGGACTGCGATGCACCTATTGTTAACCTGCAAGGTGGAGACAGGGCTATCATAGTTCCCTGTCAGAGGAGCGGGCTTGAGTGGCTAACAGGCTAGTAGCATTAGGGAGCTGACACCCCGCTAGGCACAAGCAAGACTGTCATGCTGGACGCAGGGGGTAACAAGGTGACTCTCAGTCCTGGGTGCCCCAAGAATCGTCATGCTGAGAAAGGGACATTTTTGCCATTATAACTGTGTCTACAATAGGACTCTAGTATAGATTCATAGATTCATAGATGCTAGGACTGGAAGGGACCGCGAGAGGTCATCGAGTCCAGTCCCCTGCCCTCATGGCAGGACCAAATACTGTCTAGACCATCTCTGATAGACATTTATCTAACCTACTTTTAAATATTTCCAGAAATGGAGATTCCACAACCTCGCTAGGCAATTTATTCCAGTGTTTAACCATCCTGACAGTTAGGAACTTTTTCCTAATGTCCAACCTAACCCTCCCTTGCTGCAGTTTAAGCCCATTGCTTCTTGTTCTATCCTTAACGGCTACGATGAACAAGTTTTCTCCCTCCTCCTTCTGACACCCTTTTAGATACCTGAAAACTGCTATCATGTCCCCTCTCAGTCTTCTCTTTTCCAAACTAAACAAACTCAATTCTTTCAGCCTTCCTTCATAGGTCATGTTCTCTAGACCTTTAATCATTCTTGTTGCTCTTCTCTGGACCCACTCCAATTTCTCCATATCTTTTTTGAAATGCGGTGCCCAGAACTGGACACAATACTCCAGTTGAGGCCTAACCAGTGCAGAGTAGAGTGGAAGAATGACTTCTCGTGTCTTGCTCACAACACACCTGTTAATGCATCCCAGAATCATGTTTGCTTTTTTTGCAACAGCATCACACTGTTGACTCATATTTAGCTTGTGGTCCACTATAACCCCTAGATCCCTTTCTGCCGTACTCCTTCCTAGACAGTCTTTTCCCATTCTGTATGTGTGAAACTGATTGTTCCTTCCTAAGTGGAGCACTTTGCATTTGTCTTTATTAAACTTCATCCTGTTTACCTCAGACCATTTCTCCAATTTGTCCAGATAATTTTGAATTATGACCCTGTCCTCCAAAGCAGTTGCAATCCCTCCCAGTTTGGTATCATCTGCAAACTTAATAAGCATACTTTCTATGCCAATATCTAAGTCGTTGATGAAGATATTGAACAGAGCCGGTCCCAAAACAGACCCCTGCGGAACTCCACTTATTATACCTTTCCAGCAGGATTGGGAACCATTAATAACTACTCTCTGAGTACGGTTATCCAGCCAGTTATGCACCCACCTTATAGTAGCCCCATCTAAGTTGTATTTGCCTAGTTTATTGATAAGAATATCATGCGAGACCGTATCAAATGCCTTACTAAAGTCTAGGTATACCACATTCACCGCTTCTCCCTTATCCACAAGACTCGTTATCCTATCAAAGAAAGCTATCAGATTGGTTTGACATGATTTGTTCTTTACAAATCCATGCTGGCTATTCCCTATCACCTTACCACCTTCCAAGTGTTTGCAGATGACACTGGTCTACAATTTTTGAGAAGTCATCTGCTTCAGAGATAATGTGATATTTATTATGTATTTTGATGTGCTGAATTCAAATATGACAATTAAAACAACTGATTGGCTACTGTTTCTAAGATATTTAAGTTTTTACATTTTATGTCTATGTATATTGTGTAGATAGTAGAGTTTTAATCATAAATTGTAAACCTAGGTCTTTTCATGTGTTTATGGTTGCTTTACATGATAATATTTCACCTGTCCTGTTTATGTAACACTTTAAAAATCAGCAAAAGGGTTATATAAATAAAATTTATTATGAAACAAAAGGCAAAAAACTATTATGTACATAGTTTAGTCCTATTCAGTGTCTACTCGGCGCTTCTTGGCTTGTCTCTTGTATTCATTAAATGGAGCATCTCTTGTCACTGTCCAGCAATAGTCTGCAAGCATTGATGGGCTCCATTTGCCCTGATAGCGTTTCTCCATTGTTGCAATGTCCTGGTGAAATCGCTCGCCGTGCTCGTCGCTCACTGCTCCGCAGTTCGGTGGAAAAAAATCTAGATGAGAGTGCAAAAAATGTATCTTTAGTGACATGTTGCAACCAAGGCTTTTGTATGCCTTGAGGAGGTTTTCCACCAACAACCTGTAGTTGTGTGCCTTGTTGTTTCCGAGAAAATTTATTGCCACTAACTGGAAGGCTTTCCATGCCGTCTTTTCCTTGCCACGCAGTGCATGGTCAAATGCATCATCTCGAAGAAGTTCACGAATCTGAGGACCAACAAAGACACCTTCCTTTATCTTAGCTTCACTTAACCTTGGAAATTTTCCACGGAGGTACTTGAAAGCTGCTTGTGTTTTGTCAATGGCCTTGACAAAGTTCTTCATCAGACCCAGCTTGATGTGTAAGGGTGGTAACAAAATCTTCCTTGATTCAACAAGTGGTGGATGCTGAACACTTTTCCTCCCAGGCTCCAATGACTGTCGGAGTGGCCAATCTTTCTTGATGTAGTGGGAATCTCTTGCACGACTATCCCATTCGCAGAGAAAACAGCAGTACTTTGTGTATCCAGCCTGCAGACCAAGCAAGAGAGCAACAACCTTCAAATCGCCACAAAGCTGCCACTGATGTTGGTCATAGTTTATGCACCTCAAAAGTTGTTTCATGTTGTCATAGGTTTCCTTCATATGGACTGCATGACCAACTGGAATTGATGGCAAAACATTGCCATTATGCAGTAAAACAGCTTTAAGACTCGTCTTCGATGAATCAATGAACAGTCTCCACTCATCTGGATCGTGAACGATGTTGAGGGCTGCCATCACACCATCGATGTTGTTGCAGGCTACAAGATCACCTTCCATGAAGAAGAATGGGACAAGATCCTTTTGACGGTCACGGAACATGGAAACCCTAACATCACCTGCCAGGAGATTCCACTGCTGTAGTCTGGAGCCCAACAGCTCTGCCTTACTCTTGGGTAGTTCCAAATCCCTGACAAGGTCATTCAGTTCACCTTGTGTTATGAGGTGTGGTTCAGAGGAGGAGGATGGGAGAAAATGTGGGTCCTGTGACATTGATGGTTCAGGACCAGAAGTTTCATCCTCTTCCTCTTCCTCGTCTGACTCAAGTGAGAATGATTCTGGTGCATCAGGAACCGGCAGTCCTTCTCCGTGGGGTACTGGGCGTATAGCTGATGGAATGTTTGGATAATGCACAGTCCACTTTTTCTTCTTTGACACACCTTTCCCAACTGGAGGCACCATGCAGAAGTAACAATTGCTGGTATGATCTGTTGGCTCTCTCCAAATCATTGGCACTGCAAAAGGCATAGATTTCCTTTTCCTGTTCAACCACTGGCGAAGATTTGTTGCACAAGTGTTGCAGCATATGTGTGGGGCCCACCTCTTGTCCTGATCTCCAATTTTGCAGCCAAAATAAAGGTGATAGGCTTTCTTAACCATAGTGGTTATACTGCGCTTTTGTGATGCAAAAGTCACTTCACCACAAACATAGCAGAAGTTATCTGCACTGTTCACACAAGTACGAGGCATCTCTGCTCACTTTGGCTAAACAGAAATGTGTCCCTTTGCAAAATCAAACACTGACAAATAAGAGAGCACGACACTGTATGTTTTCTAGAGCTGATATAGGGCAATTTGTTCAGCAGAGTGATGTAAGCTTCGTTATGATTGCATTATCCATGACTTCTAGGAATAACATGATGCAATTCATATCCTGTATGACGCAATACCAGCTTCAGATTGCATCATTCATTGTTTTGCCTAAAAAGCAAGTACTGTCCAAACCCAGTCATAGATTTATTCATAGATCCAGTCAAAGATGTATTTTAGTCATTTCTGGTTTAAATTGAGATCCCTTCCCTTTATAACTTACTTATCCTCCGCCATTCCCAAGTCAAGGGTCGTATATACTGACCCAATAGCATATCTTGAAAACTAGAGCCAATCAACAATTTTAAGCATCATTTTCGTTCTCAGTGACCCAGAATTAGTAAAGTTTGACTACATTTATTTCAGAAGCATTTTGGCTGTAGAGCAGTGTGATTTCCTTAATTACTTGCTCCATTATCTCCCCTGGCACAGAAGTTAAACTAACTGGTCTGTAGTTTCCTGGGTTGTTTTTATTTCCCTTTTTATAAATGGGCACTATATTTGCCCTTTTCCAGTCTTCTGGAATCTCGCCTGTCTCCCATGATTTTCCAAAGATAATAGCTGGAGGCTCAGATATCTCCTCTATTAGCTCCTTGAGTATTCTAGGATGCATTTCATCAGGCCTTGGTGACTTGCAGGCATCTAACTTTTCTAAGTGATTTTTAACTTGTTCTTTTTTTATTTTATCTTCTAAACCTACCCCCTTCCCATTAGCATTCACTATGTTAGGCATTCCTTCAGACTTCTCGGTGAAGACCGAAACAAAGAAGTCATTAAGTATCTCTGCCATTTCCAAGTTTCCTGTTATTGTTTCTCCCTCCTCACTGAGCAGTGGGCCTACCCTGTCCTTGGTCTTCCTCTTGCTTCTGATGTATTGATAAAATGTCTTCTTGTTTCCCTTTATTCCTGTAGCTAGTCTGAGCTCATTTTGTGCCTTTGCCTTTCTAATCTTGCCCCTGCATTCCTGTGTTGTTTGCCTATATTCCTCCTTTGTAATTTGTCCTAGTTTCCATTTTTGATATGACTCCTTTTTATTTTTTAGATCATGCAAGATCTCGTGGTTAAGCCAAGGTGGTCTTTTCCACATTTTCTATCTTTCCTACCCAGTGGAATAGCTTGCTTTTGGGCCCTTAATAGTGTCCCTTTAAAAAACTGCCAACTCTCCTCAGTTGTTTTCCCCCTCAGTCTTGATTCCCATGGGACCTCACCTATCAGCTCTCTGAGCTTACTAAAATCCGCCTTCCTGAAATCCATTGTCTCTATTTTGCTGTCCTCCCTTCTACCCTTCCTTAGAATTGTGAACTCTATGATTTCATGATCACTTTCACCCAAGCTGCCTTCCACTTTCAAATTCTCAGCGAGTTCCTTCCTATTTGTTAAAATCAAATCTAGAACAGCTTCCCCCCAGTAGCTTTTTCAACCTTCTGAAATAAAAAGTTGTCTGCAATGCAGTCCAAGAACTTATTGGATAGTCTTGGGCTTTGGATGATTTTAAAAATGTCATAAAGAATCACACCCCTAGTATGCTGGCAAAAGACCTAGCCTTATCTTTGCATTTTCCTGACTTGTACTACAAGAGTTCATAAATCATTTCATGTACCTGTCCCAGCATTTTAATATTATTTAGCATTTTAATATTTTGAGTATATTGTGTTTATTTTGTTTGCAAATGTTCTTCACACACAGGAGGAAAAGTCTATATTTACCTTATCATTTACAAATTTTTAGTAATGTATTCTGAGAACTCATTAGAGTACATAGCTAGAAAATTCTCATTTTAAGTAGAGTAGTTGTTAAGCAACTTTAAATTTTAATTAGAACTCTTTGCTGCATTTCATTATGAGGTTATTCAGTAATTACTCAGCAGGTCCTGGGTATTTACTAATGCAGAAGTGACAGTACATACTACTGCTAAATTAGAACTGCACAGCTGGAGAAGATACTTAGAAAAATGTAGACCAGATAAATGCATTGTTTAAAAAGCAGCAGGGGAAAACTTAGCATTGAGCATAATCCTTTCTCTTTTTTTCCTAACTACTATTCCCATGCTTAAATAATGCTACAATATTCACCATACAGGGCTCTCTTCTAATGGCTTAAGTAGCCTACATAATGGAACTGTCTGTGTCTGATTCTTTACATATGAAAACATATTTCTTACAGGGGTGAGTATGGCAGTGAGCATGAGGGAACGTGTTCTAATTACTAATGAAGGCAATGGCAGAATTGAGTCCTTCTAATTACTAATGAAGGCAATGGCAGAATTGAATCCTTACTCACACTAAGTTGAACTCAGTAGGTCTATTGGCAGAGTAATGTACTACTCAACGTATAGGTAGCAGAATTGGGCCCTAAATTACGCTGAGGCATACCCTCTGGTTGGAGGAAGAAACAGACTTACTAAATATTTTCAGGGATTTTAGACTTTAGTATTCTATTCAACTTTCATTTCTTATAGAACAAATATTTTGTCACTGTACCTACCTTTTAAAAAAAAAAATATGAAAATCCAAGCAGATAATACCTTGGGGATGGTAAATCCTATTAATTTAAGTAACCTTTTCCCAGCATATCATATCCTTACTCATATAAGTGTATTTGGACTATTTTATTTTCTTCGTTGTGTGTTTTTTTGTTTTGTTTTGTTTTCCCATTTCTACTGTCTCCTGCACTCAAGTCTGACTCTCTACAGCTATTGACTTTTTTTGGTATTTCAGTCTAGTTATCACTTGTTTTATATCTTTGATTTTTTCCCCTTGTTTGTTTCCCTTTCTGCTCCTAACTGGGCTGACAGAAACAGACAAAAAGAAAGGGTTCGACCAGCTGTTTCTCTAGCTATACTCAAACAATTGAATCCATCTCAGCTTTCCTATCTTGCCTTTTTTCTTGACCTTTAACTACACCTCTATCTCGATATAACACTGTCCTCGGGAGCCAAAAAATCTTACCGCGTTATAGGTGAAACTGCGTTATATCGAACTTGCTTTGATCCACCGGAGTGCGCAGCCCTGCCCCCCTGGAGCACTGCTTTACCGCATTATATCTGAATTCGTGTTATATCGGGTCGCATTATATCGGGGTAGAGGTGTATATCTTTTTCCTCCTTTCCTCCTGCCAATTCAAAAAGACAACCATTCTGTCATCATCCCAATTCATTAGAAACTGCATTGTGTCCAAAATGATCTACTCCTTGTTCTTTTTCCACTTCTGTCTTAGGCCTTGTCTACACTTAAAAGTTATACTGTTATCGCTATGTCAGTTAGGGGTGTCTTTTTACTGACATAGCTATAGTTGGGTTGGGCTACGATTATGTCATGGAGGTCACGGAAGTCATGGCCAGCCGCAGGGGTTGGCAGGAGGAGGGCAGGGGGACCCCACCACAGTCCAGCTGCGGTGGGCGGCAGGAGCACCCCCACAGCAGCCCCACCCCGGGGGCAGCGGGAGCCCCCTACATCTGCCCAGCCGCCACGGCTGGGATGGGCGCCTGCAGCAGCCCAGCTGCTGTGGGTGCTGGACCCTCCTCCCTCCCCATTTTGTCAGGGATATTTTTAGTAAAAATCATGGACAGGTCACGGGCAATAAACAAAAATTCACGGAAGCCCGTGACTTGTCCGTGATTTTTACTAAAAATATCCATGACAAAATCTGAGCCTTAGCTATAGTGGCAGAAGCCCTATTCTGGAGGCAGTTCTATCAGTACAGCTGTGCTTATACCAGTCTGTCTTATGCCAGTTCCTTGAATTGGCATAAACTAGACCAGTATAAGCACTTTTACACTGATATAACAACATCCATGGGTTTTGCCAATTTAACTACACTGGCAAAAATCTCTTAGTAGGATGAGGCCACAGGTTCGCCAAGAACTTTGAGCTTTTTACAGGTCTTTTCCCTGAAGTAGCCATCAAAGCTATTGGTTCCTGTGATATGCTGGACGTGGCACTATTGTCAAGCTCAGCAGTCTACAGTTTTCCTATTGAAAATCTGTGGGCAGTGCAGAAATTTTGGAAGACATTCACTGTGGGTGAAATGCTGACCACATTGAAGTCAACTGAAGTTTTGCCATTGATTTCAGCACGGCTAGGCTTTCATACTGTAAAGGCTAGCAACACAACATGAATACCTAGGGCCAGGGTATGTAAGGGCCATTGTTTCCTTCCCTAGTACAGACGCCTTAGTTTAAATATATATTTCCACAAAGACAAAACTTTGTTAAAAATTAGTTAAGGAGAATGCTCTCCCACATAATCCCTTAAAAGCAAGGGAATATCCAATTGAAATATCCTTCTTTATAATACTTTAACCTCCATCACATCTTCATTTCACTGACAGACTACACACCTCTATAAATAAAACCTTTATACCTCTAACACACATAATGACAAAAAAGTATGTCACATACCTCATAATCACAGTAATGCAAAACCTTAACTGAGCAACATCAACATGCATGTCTGTTAGACACCTGTTCCTTTAATAGAACATATCTTTCTCTTGGATCTTGAAAGATCAGAAAGAACCCTGATGTCCGTCAGAGATAAATGATAAACACTATACTAGTCCATATTGTTCAGCATTATCTACAGCAGGGGTGGGCAAACTAGGGCCAGTGGGCCGGATCTGGCCCATCAGGGCTTTGGATGCGACCCACAGGATTGCCACCCCCATGGCATCGTGGGCCCCGCGCCACTAACAGAAGCGGCCGGCACCACGTCCCTGCGACCCCTGGGGAAGAATGGGGGGAGGAGGGGCAAGAAGGCTCAGTGCGCTGCCCTTGCCTGCAGGCACCGCCCCTCACAGCTCCCATTGGCCAGGAACGGGGAACTGCAGCCAATGGGAGCTTCGGGGGAGGTACCCGCAGGCGAGGGCAGCGCGCGGAGCCCTCTGCCCCCCTCCACCACCCAGGGGCTGAAGGGATGTGGTGCCGGATGCTTCCGGGAACGGTGCGGCGTGGGGCCAGGGCAGGCAGGGAGCCTGACTTAGCCCCGCTGTGCACCACTGCCATCCTGGAACCGCTCCAGGTAAGCAACGCCAGGCCGGAGCCCGAACTGCTCCTGCACCCTGTACCCCAACCCCTAGCCGCACCCCTCCTGCATCCCAACCCCCTGCCCTGAGCCCCCTCCTGCACCCCACACCTTCCTGCACTCCAACACCCTGCCCTGAGCCCCCTGCCACACCCCACACCCTCCAGCACCCCAACCCTGTGCCCTAAGCCCCCTCATACAGCCCGTACCCCTCCTGCACCCCAACCCCTTGCCCTGAACCCCTTCCGGCACCCCGCAATCCCTCCCGCACCCCAACCCCCTGCCCTACATTCATGGCCCTGCATGCAATTTCCCCACCCAGATGTAGCCCTCGGGCCAAAAAGTTTGCCCACCCCGATCTACAGTAAGGACAACAAGGTTATTGAGGACACAGAAGCAGTGTTCTTGTTTTTTCAGTTTATTTTATTCATTTAAAGCAGTGGTCGGCAACCTGTGGCCCACAGGATAATCCGCTAGTGGGCCATGAGACAGTTTGTTTAGATTGACCGTCCGCAGGCATGGCCGCCCGCAGCTCCCAGTGGCTGCGGTTTCCTTTCCCGGCCAATGGGAGCTGCAGGAAGCGGTGCAGGCTGCAGGGACATGCTAGCCACTGCTTCCCACAGCTTCCATTGGCCGGGAACGGTGAACCGCAGCCACTGGGAGCTGTGGGCGGCCGTGCCTGTGGACAGTCAATGTAAACAAACTATCTCGCGGCCTGCCAGTGGATTAACCTGATGGGCCACGTGCGGCCCGCAGGCCGCAGGTTGCTCACTACTGATTTAAAGGCATTCATCTGGCAAAATCAAGTGCAATATATCTATTTTACATTGCTGACCTGCGAATATATCAGACTGGTACAGTTATTGTAATAGTATGTAAGAAAGAAAAAATTGAATACTAAAAATGAAGCTATTTCAGTCTGATTCACATGGGAATATACATGCAGATGAAAAAAATCTTCTTTACACAGAATCATAAACATAAGAGATAACAATATTTCACCTTTGTCTGCAAATCAGACATTTTTTTAAAAATTAGTTCCCTCAGAACGTACCATACTAGTGATTTGTGCAGCTGCCAATGGTACAGAAATGACAAAAGGGCATTTGAACGACAGAGTACATATGTAGACAAATTTCGTTAATGAAAACTCACTTGCCTGTGCAGTTTCATGCATGTATTTTTGTACAATTGCTGCAACACCCTATATAAACTGAGTAACTGCACATGCAAATTGATGCCCCTTACTTAGCTCTTTGTATGAGCACTTGTAGTAATTGTATAGGCAAAATAGGATTGTAATTGTGCATGCATTTTTGCACATGCAATCACTGATTATTCAGCCCCAAGAGTCAATATTAGAACATGGGTTAGCTTTTCTGGTGTGGTATGGGGAATGGATCATTTAGTCTCTGCAGGAGAAGGACAGAAGTTGGATCAGGAGGAGAGATGTAATCAGACCAAGAATTTTCTGCAATGCTTTGCAGTTAATCTTCACAACAACCCTGCCAGGTGGTTCAAAGTATTATACCTATTTTAAAGATGAAGAAATTGAGGCTGAGGTTAAAGCAACAATTTTCAAAGGTGTCCATTCATGTTTGAGGCTGTTTTTGGATACCAAACTTTAGTAAATTTGACCCCCACAGCTCCCATGGTGGTTACTCTGCATGTCTAAAAATCATGTCCAGCATGTCTAAAATACCACACTCAAAACTGAGGCACTCAAAATCAGTGGCCCAAATGACTTAGGGCATGTCTACACTACAAACTTTTGATGCAGCACATTATATTGGCATAAATCTGCTGTAGTTAGCATATAGCTTGTGTGCATGCATAATTGGTGCCGTAGATTGGTACTGCGCATGCTCACTAGCAGAGGTGACCGTGTGGGGGGACATTCAGGGTCATGTGCCACCCTCCAGATTTGATGCTTGGCTTGTAGTGAGCATGCTCACACAGACTGAGCATGCTCAGTAACACTGCTGAAGCCAGCTGCCCTCACTCTGCCTCCCCACTATCGGCAGTCACGGGTAATCTCTGCCCTCTAGGAATGCTCGTGTCAGTGCATGATATGGTGCACCATGGATAGGTGTCCCAGAATGCAACTCGCCACCATACAGCACACTATCTTTTGGGAAGTTATGGACATGCACGGTGGGGCTGAAACGAATTATGCAAGATTGACTGGGAGCAAGGGAGCAAGTTCCCATCATGCAACTTTCTCCACCCCATAATGCCATCTCTGTCCCATAATTTTGTTCCTATTTTGAAAATCCCACAAACCCGTGCAGGAGTTGATCTCTGACAGAAGCATGTGGGACATAACGAGAACCAATTGAAGATTGTTGGTGCCATTCGCAGAGCACTGCTTCTGGACCCGATAAATGAGCACTGACTGATGGGATCACAACATAATGCATGTTTAGGATGACGAGCAGTAGCTGCTGAGCTTTTGGATGCACATTCCACATCCACAAGGCCACATTCCTGGATCTGTGTGCCAAGCTCATCCCAGCCCTCCAGCGCAGGGACACCAAAATGAGAACTGCACTGACAGTGGAGCAGCAAGCATCGATCAAACTGTGGAAACTTGCAACACTGGCTTGCTACCAGTCAGTGGAAATTCATTTTGTAGTTAGAAAATCCACTTTGGGGGCTACTGTCATGCAAGCGTGCAGGGCTGTTCATCGTCTCCTGCTACACAGGACTGTGACTTATTGCTGATTGGTGCAGGAAAGTGTCCTACCGCAGAGGAAGAAATAAGGCTGCCATTCCCAGAAAACTTGGGGAGAGGATTGCACAGTACCTCCATGAAAGTTTCATCGAGATCTCTCAGGAGGATTGAAGGGACATCCCTGTGTACATAAACAAAATGATCAGCACGCTTTGCCCCTCCTAAAGGGGAATGAAAGGCAGATAACAACTCTGCCTCTCTTTGTTGTACCGTTACCTCTTCTAGTACGAGTAAATTAATGAAAAGTCGATAGCTGGATCCTGCTAAATTGGGGGTGTGATCACTGTAATTGGAAATAAATTTACACACTTACCCGAGGTTTATTCCCCTGCGTCGGGCTCATCTGTGCTTGACTGCTGGAATTTACTGGATTGTGGTAGAGTTTCAAATAAGTCCTGACTCATGGCATAGCTGCACCCTCTGGTTGCATGTCCCCCATCCTCCTCCTCTTCTCTTCACTGTTCATGCCAGGAGCCTGTGACTCGGGCTTTTTGGAGGTATTGTTACCAGATTTGCCCATTACTTTGGGGTATGCTCATTTATTTGGGTTACTCTTCTGGGGAAGGGGATTCTGTAATTCTATCAATGTACTGCTTGTGTCACTTGTGTTTTCATATGGAGCTCTACTTCTCCCTTCTGCAAGTCCCCTCCCAATGGAGCTATCCTGCAGGACCTAGGTTCCCTAGGGCTGGGTTTCTCCAGCCCCAGAACCGGATGAACACACCCACACCCACACATACATTAACAGAGCAAGTCTGAGCGGACTGGGTCAATCAGCACTGTCAAGCTGACCCCTTATATGTCTCTGGACTCACTGGGCTGGATGAAGCAGCACTTTCAAGCTGCCTCTCCTTATATGCCCCTGGGCTCCATGGACTGGGTCAAGCAGCACTTTTATGCGTCCCTGATTCAGCACATCCCTATCCCTACTCTCACAACACAATTGTACTGGCAGTAACCTACTTGATGAGCAAACCCCACAGTATTTTGGGCGCTGCAGGGATCTTTAGCTTAGGTAAAAGAAGCGTTGCTGTAGAGTGAATGGGGTAAGCTAAAAACACAAAAGAGTAAATAAAGTTCAGCAAGAGAGAGAGAAGCAACCAACTTAATCATAAAAGTTATTTATTGAATAATAGTGATAACTACACAAGGAGGGCTAAACCAACATAACATACATTATTAAAGGTTAATACCTAAGGTAGAAAGGAAAACAGAGAGAGAGAAAGAGGAGGGGATCTCGCCCACTCTATGAGGCTTGAACTGGTCGGGGTTCCCAGGTGATGGTGGTAGCGGAGGGTCCTGAGTGCTGGAGACAGGCAGAGCCCCCAGCACGATCAGTCAGGAGAAGATGGAGTTCCAGTGGAACTGATGCATAGTTTGGATCTAAGCATCAGAACACTGACTGGAGGGTGAGTAGGGATTTTTGTAGAGAAATTACAATGATTGAAGGGAGAACACTAGATTTGTTTATAGGTAAGCTGATGACTCAAGGGTTTTCTTTAGGCTAGACAATAGGAGCTGATCACTCTTGGCTATGGGTGGTGGTTTCTTCCAGGGAGCTCACAATGCAACTAGGCTGCTTCAGTATTTGGATATCAATTAAGGATTCATTACTAGAATTTGTCTGATAATTGCTGAGCTGGGTGTGTGCAGACATAGGTTTGTTAGCATCTGGAGCAGAGATTCCCATGATGCAGTGCTTCCCTGCTTTTTCTGGTCCCAGAGTTCCGTTGCGGTTCTGTTCTCCATTCTGTATGCAAATTGAGATGTCTTAATCTTGTCACCTTTGTCAGGAGGGGTCTAGGTGTGTCTCCCAAAGCCCTTCACTGCTCTCTGCGTTTTTTTCCTCTGATGGGTTTTGGTTTAAGCAGAGGCTGGGGGGAGGAGGGGGTCTTTCATGAGTCAGGCTGGATACTGCACCCTGGTTCCCCAAGAACACAGAGGTGTCTGGTATCAGTATCCACAGCGGCATGCGGGCTGGTGATGGTTTCTTTGCCAAGTATGGCATTCAAAGCTCTTTATAAAAGGGGTAGGTCTGCAGCTTGGCACCAGATCAACTGTTGGCTTCCCCGGCCTTATGGTATTCCTGCTACAATTCCTTTGCTTTCAGGTGGTATTGCTGTTGCTGATCCCCGTCATACCCCTTCTCCTGCATCCCCCGTGCAATCTACTTGTAGATATCGATGTTTCTATAGCTAATCCACAGCTGTGCTTGCACAGTGTCTTCTCTCCACACACCCAGGAGATCCAGTATCTCCTGTCTACTCCAAGCAGGAGCACATCTGGATCATGTAGCTGGCATGGTCAGCTGGGCAGATGTGCACAACAGTCGAGAGATGGTGTGTTCTCCAAGCTGGACAATCAAGAAAAGGCATTTCAAAAATTTGCAGGGCTTTAAAGGGTGGGGTGGCCTTCCAATCTCGGTGACCATTGGGCAGTAGAGTTCACAATTCTGACAAGAATAGTCAGTGTTGGATAGTGTGGGACAGTCGCTGGAGGACTGTTAGGGTTGATATATATAATGCAGTGTCTACCTTCGTGCTGCATTGTCTTCAATACATTGATCATTGCTCCATAGTGCTGGGGGAGGTGGTATTTATATGCTGGCATCATGGAGAGCTTTCAGTGGGAGACACATTTAAAAGTAGACGCATGCAGCACTAGGTCGATGCAAGTCATGTTTCATCAACCTAACTTTGTAGTGTAGGCCAGGCCTTACTCAGTGTCACAGAGAGGGTCAGTATCAGTGAGGCTTAGAACTCATGAATTCCAGTTTTGTGCTGAATCTAGTACTCAAGCAGAAATAGGGAAGGATTGCAACAGAAGTTCCAAATGCCAATGGGGAAGAAGTAGTCATCCATTTGATATCCCTGTAAATCAAAACTGGGTTCTTTCTGCTTCATACTTTACCAGCCATCACCAGTACATAAATTAATTTTATATTTTGGCTCAGATTGTCAATGGCATTTAGGTGCTTAAATATCTTTGATGATTTGGGCCTTAGTGTTTAGTTAGAAATTAGTCTTATGCTACATAGGATACAATAGAATTATTATGCAGAGTGCCTCAGAGCCCCCTTCATGGACCTGGACCCCATTGTGCTAGGCACTGTACAAACACAGAAAAAGAGATGGTACCAACAAGAATAAGACTCCCTCATTTCTGCAGTCATAGGCCATGTCTACATAGTGAAAAAAGGTAGGGATTTTTCAATTGAATTAGCCCTATTGAGTTAGTTTGACAAACTATGTCTACATGGGTTTTCCAATTAACACCTTTACAACTATATTGGCCCAGTGGATCCATGGGTGTTGAGACTTCCTTAGCATGTTAACTCAATTGAGCCAACTTCCCTGGGGAAAAAAACAAAAAGCCTCTTTTCATAGTGTAGTTATACCCTTTGTGGTTCTGCAGTGTTTATATTTTCTGGGTGAAATTCATCTTATTGAAGGACCTCTGAACTACTTAAGCCCTGTAAGAAAATCCAGGGTTGCACAAACTGCACAGCCCTACAAAGGAATCTCTACACACTTGGTGCATTTCAGAGAGGTACTCTGTGCAAGCCAAATAGGCTGGTGTGTAAGGGACACTTGAAGGTTTGCTCGGAGTGATGCCATTGGTATCAGGCTTGCACAGATCTGGTGGCTCAGAAACGTCATATGGAGATAAGAGGAATGAGCCACTATTCCAGCCAATTCTGATATATGCGTGCTCCCAACTTGTACACCCACATCAAGATCTGAGCACATGCAAGTCTGGTGCATACAACAGCTCATGAACACTTATGTGCATTTTAAAAAAATCTAACCCTATTAGTTTAAATCAGCCTCAGCTATACATACACTTTATATGTTATGGCAGTCCTGGTTTTTGCAGATCAAGAATATTTTGTAAAGTTCTTGTACCCAAAGAACACAAGAGAAGCCCCTCTTAATCTGTAAATAAAGGGATACCGCCAATATCACCCGTGTGCATTCATAAAATGTCTACACATTGAGTAAAAATAAGTGTTTTAAAGTTACAGAAGTTTCCTCCCACATTCTAATACATTTCTTAAATGCACTGTATCCTTCAATTTGTAGCAAATTGCAACTGTATGAGGACTGGTTCTATATTAGTAGCCGGATCCAGGAAGTAAGCGCTCTTCCTCCCTCTGAAGCACATTCTTAAGTACTTGTCTGGGCTGCACATTTCTTCTGTATCACTAAGGCAAGTTTCAGGGTTTAATATTTACAGTGTTTTTCCGCATATACATTTGATAAATGTTGACTGCAATGTACTTGTAAATATTAAATTAAACTGTCTTAAAGTCAGAAAAGCCAGTCATAAACAACTTTTAGTTGGTAATTACATTTACTTAAATGTTGTTAGTAGTATAGAATATTACCATTTCATTATCATAAATCAGGCTTTCTTTCTACCAGCGATCCTTTGCACATATACATATTTTCACATTCATCTTTTAAAATCTATTATTCAATTTAGAAATGTGTTGTGAATGCTGGTGCTGTCAACTAAAATCAGTTATTCATCTGCCATATTTAATACCACTTTCCCCACAATGCAATTTAATGCAATTTTCCCCACGCTTGTTCTGTGCTTATCCTCAATGTTGCCAAAGAAAGCATTTCCTCCTCAATATAGAAATAATTATCAGTTCACTTTTCGCACACACAGTCAAGGGGGATTTTGTCTGACTAAGGAGTGCAAAAATCAGCCTTTGTGTTAATTTTCCAGAAAACAAAGGGTCATATTTTGCTACTGAGTTCTAAGTAGTACTCCCTAATAAAGGCAACAGGTCTGATTCTACTCTCATCAGCAGTAACTACATTGGTGTCAAAAGAGTTAAACCATTGTTGTTGTTTGTATTATAGTGTGATTGGTGTATGTTTTTATACTGTAATGGTTTAAGACCATTATTTATTGTAGTTTGTATTACAGTGTAAAAACATATAAAGAGACAGTCCTTCTTCCAAAGAATTTACAATCTAAATAGACGATATAAAGGTGGAACAAACAAAGTATTATCACCTTTTTTACAGTAGATTCAAATTTCTACTGTAAAAAAGGTGCAAGGGAAAAAAACAAACAAAAACAAATGCTTTCAGACCTTCCGCACATATCATAAAGGATCCAAAAAAACAAAACATACACCCATTTTTTTAAAGGTCACCTTTAAAACTTCTTACAAAAAAAAAATCATACTTAGTCATCCAATATTTTAATTTTATGTATGATCCAGTAATATTAAAAATGTTCATCTCTGGATCCATTCACTCTATCAGAATTTCCAAATTGGACCTTTCTGTGAGTCTTAAGACAGTACAAAGTGAGATTTTAATAAATATAATAACCATATTGACATGAAACATTTCAGGAACATGAAAAACATTTGACTAAATAGCACAAAGACTAGAAAAACAACTGTTATTAAGGTAAATAACTAATTTGGAGAGAAGAAATTTATGTTAATGAGGTTCAATCTTGTTGTACTATTATATTGATCAGTGGCATTGTCAGGTTAAAATAAACAAATCTGCTTACTTATATGATAGACACCACCCTCTGTTAAATGAGATTTTTAAAAAATACTGAGATTTTCAGAAGTGTAAAGTTATTTATTCCAGTTGGTTAGTCTTTGTTTCTCATACTGGACAATAAGAATAAAATTGTCTGTTTGACTTTTGATCATAAACCATTTCTATTCACTTTCAGGTTCTCATGCACTACATACAAATTTGAGTTACAAATCCTCTGAGGTTTGTCCTGATAGTGTCATAATATAGGAAACTTCTGTATCTTACAAAGGTTCAGTGCCTTGTGATGAAAGCAAATAATTTGATTAGATTTACTTCTGGGACTGGATAGTACTCCCTTGTATAAAACTTCTTAGCAATGACCCTATTTCTAATGGTAACTCCACTGAAAAAATGTAAGGATCAGCTGATCAGCACTCGATAAACTTTCAGATAGGAAACTGGTATTCCTCAGCTCCCCGATTAGGAGCAAGGTGGCTTTTGTAAAAATAATTAGATACATGAACATTTTATCAAAACAAATTTATTTGTAATTTTTATTCAAATATTTTCCCCTTAAAGAATGGATATTCCCCCCCACCGTCCCTCCCTGCCGTTAAGAAAAACAAACACAAACCACTGGACTTCTTAATGGAGTTCTCAACACTTATTTGCTATGCCTTGAATTACATATTTCCTGAAACTACTTTCTATAGACTTTTTCCTCCAATTATTTATCTAAACGTTTCTTCAAGTTTTCTAGATCTACTGCATCAACATCTTGTAAAATTAGTACTGTTGCTTTAGATTGAAAGGGGTTAAATTCAATAGTCATCAAACAACAAAGATCTATCAGTTCTCTTTGGCATTTCTGTAAACCATCCTTAAGCTTTTGATGTAGAATGGGATCTTTCCTTAACTGTTTCATTTCAGGCACTGAAAATCCAATTAAGCTTGTTAGAATTTCATCAGCAATGACTACCTCTAGATAAGCAGTACCGTCAGAGATTTTTGCCATTATACTCCAGAAGCCACTGCTGCTTGTGAGATTTCCAGTAAGGGTTACAATAAAAGCTTTAACTTTCACTGTTGTAACGGTTTCTGGGGTATTTGCGAGTAGAACAGAAATATATGTAAAAGGTGGGGAATCTAACTCAAGACTTTTGCATTTCTCTGTTCTGTAAGAAAAGGTTTGTACACAGTAATTTTGTTTGTTTATCTCTGAATCAGTTTTTTTAACTGGTCTTTTGTTTAACAATCTGTTGCCAGAAAAACTACAATTTTTTTGACTGCTCTTAATTACATCGATTTTATTACACTTCTGTTCAAGAACACTTTCCAAGGAGAAATCATTGGTAAAGCTCTGGGAGTGTTGTACATTATGGTGTAGTGAAAAATTACTTGTACTACTTTCATCACCAACAGACAGTTCTCTCCCACAGGATTTTTCTTTGCTAACTGAATCCAACTGAACTCTGCCATCTTTTTCAGATGTGTAACTTAGTGAAGATCTAGGCATATGTGAAAATCTGTGTGTAATTATATCTATGGTTTTGTTTACGACCGGTGACTGCACTGTCTGAATTTCTTCTTGGATCTCCTCTTCTAAAAACAAGTCATCCTCCAATGAGAGGTCATCTAAATCTCCATCAACATACTCCACAGCTGGAACACTTTGTTCTTCATTTGCCCCAGGCAAGAGGATCCCAAATCCCTGTTGTGAGTAGTTTTCATTGCTTGAAAGGAGCAAATGTGTGGCTGTATCTGAGTTGTTACTTCTGCTACAATATCCACTTTCTAAAGGAATCGCATGATTTATGGTAAATTCGTCATTTTCATCAAGACTTGCTAGAAGCTCTTCATCTGAAGGTCCTAGAGTTTGTCCTAGTTCATCAACAGCTCCTAAAATTCCTTGTTCATGATCACGCTGCTTGCCAGGATTAGGGTTCTCAGCTTCTCCAATTAACCTGGCAAGGACTCTTTCCTGAGCATGCTCCTCTAGAAGAGCATCTACTTCGCCCCCCAACAATTTCACATTTTCTGATTTTAGCAAAAGAACTCCAAGACGATATGCAATGTTACCCTGTATTGTAATTTTTGTACCTGGAGGAAGATTACTATGGAGGACAGGAACGGGTTGGTATTCCATACCCTGAATTTGATGTATTCCATCAGTCAGCTGCAGCATCAGCATTCGAGTAGGCTTTGCTTCCCAGGACTTTTGGAGTGCCTGAGTGTTGGCTGTTACTTCTTCATTTACAGTATTTTTTCCTTTTATCTTTTGCAACTGGGAATATGCAGGCTGGCTAACATCCACCAGTGAATCAATCTGTATGGAATAAAAGCCATTCAGTTCTCCTTTTGGACCATCTAAGATGCAGTTAGGCAAAACCGGATAGTCCAAATCTCTCAGATCTGTAAGAAGCCACTGCTCAAATACCTGTTTGTTAATCTGAGCTTGAGTTAAATTACAACCATTTTCTTGTTGGATCCAGTTAATACAAGCTTCTAGCCACGTCAGAGGAACTTTAACATGCCATGTAGAAGAAAGCCAGGTTTCCACTTTTCCTGCAACACTAGATGCACTCATTTTCTTTTAAGTTATAGGAAAAATGTATGAATCCCCTGAAAAGAAACAAAAAAAGTTTATTCTTCGGCCACTTACTAATTTGTATTCTACAGCAGAAATATAGAAACATAGCTACTCCACATATGTGACTAAAGAGAAATAAGGCAAAATGACCACACAGAAACAATTTAAAGAAACTTTAAATAAGTTATAAATGCATTGCTGTAGAACTGGAATTCTAAAACAAACATACATATATTTTCAATATTTAAATGTGGCCTTGATGTAGCCAGCAAATAAACTCCAACTGGCATATATAATCTTAGGGTCTGTCTACACAACCGATGTTAATGCGGCTGTGTAGTCGTGGCTCCAGCGCTGGGAGAGAGCTCTCCCAGTGCTGTAATAAAACCATCGCTGTGAGGGGAGGCTCCTAGCGCTGTAGCACTATCTACACTGCCAGTTTACAGCACTGAAACTTGCATCGTTCGGGGGGGAGGGTTTCACACCCGAGTGAATAAAGTTTCAATGCTGTAAGTGGCAGTGTAGAAAAGGCCTAAGTATCCAGCGGGTCACCAGAAAGAACTGAGAAAGTGTTGAGATTTTTACTAGGCTGCTCTCCTTGAACCCATCTTGGTGACACCATCTTTTGTACAGACTTCTGACAAGCCTGCGACTCAAAAACGTTTCTTCTTGCTGGCAGAAAGAACTCTTGCTATCATCCTCTCCTCTCCCTCCCACCCTGCCAGACTAAATAGTGGAAGCAGGCTGGGAGGTCCTCCTCAATGTCAGTTTATGGTTGCTTTCTTCCTCCCGGAATGGCTCTAGTACCTTCTCTACTTTTGAAGGGAACATGGTCCTTATTTTCACTGCTGCCAGTAGACTTATGCATAGAAGTGACAGGACCCATCTATTCTACAAGCAACTCAGGGGATTTGTGTACAATTATGGCACAGAGGGGACCTTAAAAGTGCTGTAACTGGATGAAAGCTTTAGAACTAAAGTAGCATCTAGATACATCCAAGTCTTGAATCCAGTTGCAGAGTACTTTTAAAGATGTGAAATCATACAACCAGGCACCTTGACTAAACTGCAATTCCAGGTAGAGATAGTCCCAAACTGTATCAGTGAGGCCTTGAGGAACACTCATATTACTAATAAAAACTCTTTTGGGGGTTATATAGTCTTAAAAACTGATCGACAAAAGAAACAAGAAAAATCACCAAAACATACACAGCTGGGTTGTGTTCTTTTTTACTTCATTATTATGTAATCAGAAAGCTTAACGTTTTATTATTTCTGCTTTTTTAAAAGGAGCTATGGAAGAAACATTGTAAGAGCAGAAGCCAAAAAGACTTTTCTCCTCTGTGATATTCTAAATTATATATTAGTCTGTGGCAAAAGCCAACCTGGCCTAAACTTCTGCTTGAATCAGTCACGTTGCAAGGCAAGCAAACTTTCTCCTCTCCCCCCAGTGAAAAGAAAGAGGTGTGTTCACATATTTATGGGCCTGGTCATCTTGTGCAAACAGGGGCGATTGACTTCAGTATGATTACAATGAGACGGATTGTTTTGCTACCTGGAGTTTTGCTGCCTCAGGCTTTGCATTTGTAAATTGTTTTTGCCCTTTGTATTGCAGTGGCTCCTGCAGTGGTGTGGGTGCCCCATAAACAGAAGGCAACGCAGGCCCTGCCCCAAAAGCAGAGGATTTAGCTGCTTTCCAAACAAGAGCAGCCATTGGTGCCGCCCAGACATGCGGCTGAGAGCGTTCTGAAAGCGGACATAGGAAACCATCCGTTAACACCATCACCACATCGCTGCGGCGCTCGAACCGGTTGAGAGCGCAGGCGCCATGGCCCCTAGGCTCTAGGTAGAGCCCGGCTGCAAGGTGCTGTGAGGGCCACGGCAGTGGGGCTGGAGGAGTTAGAGAACGCGCTAGGTATCAGCCCCCACCAACCCCGTCTCGCGGGGATCGGCCCCACTTACCCGCTCCCGGGCGGGGCAGCGAGCCAAGCGGCCAGGCAGGGGCAACAGACACCACTCCTCCCGCCCCTCATAACACGCGCGCGCACTGTCTGGATGCGCAGGGCTAGGCGTGCTCCGTACTCTCCCCACAGCACGAGCCTAAAACCTAACGATCATTTAGAGCCGGGAACTGCCCCACCAAGCGCGCGCGACTTTCAACCTCGCGAGAGATTCGCCCATCTCGGAGACGGACGAGGGAGGCGGAGTTTTCACAAACGCCATTTTCTCTCCACACGACGGAGGTCGCTCTTGCTTCCCTTACACCGCCCGCTGGTTCGTGTTGCTATCGTAGCCTTTATCGTGACTCCTGCCTGTCAGGTAAAGAGTGTCCGAAATGCCGGTGCGATGCGGAGCGACCGGAGAATAAAGCCGGGCACCTTTCTTACGGGTTTCGGGCCCAAATAGATTTGCGTAGCTACCACGGAGGGCGGGGCTAAGTGGGAACCGCCTTTAGCCGCGATAGGCAGCTCCACTAGCCAATAGAGCCGTGACGTGCCATCTTGGGTTGTAGGCTGAGCCAATAGGCTGAAAGTGCTCTGGGTGTGCGCGTTGGTGGTGGGGCTGCTCCTTCCCACACCCCTTTCTCTCTCACACTCGAGTCGGTGGGGCAGGCGGCTGGTGCGTTGCTGCCGGGGACCAGAGAGCGCGCAGCGCGGTAAGACGCAGCCAGGAGAGGCCGGCCCTGGGGGGAGGGGGGACATCGCAGCGCGTGGGATTCCTCCTCCCGTTATAAATGAAGTCGGGCCTCGTTTTTGCTAATCCGTCTCTGTCTCATGACACAGCGATGCGGGCGGCCTGGTTGTAACCGGGCCTTAGCCTACACTGCCAGCTTCCTTCCCGCACCAGGGCACTGCCTCCTTTGCACGGGGCAGAAGTCTCCCCCTTCGCTGCGGTGGGTTGAGTAGGTCAGTGCCCTGAGGATTGTAGCCCCCTCGGTCTGTCCCTGCACACGCTGAGTTTCTCCCCCCTCCCACCGCAGTCGGACATGGCGGATCGGGGAAGCGCTGATCTCTGCGAGCTAGTTTTCCTAACGGTGTGGGAGACTGGCTGGTGTGGGATCAGGGCGCGCAGTCGGGGAGAGGCGTCTAATCTGCGCGGCAGCCCGTGACCCATGCAGGGCCTGTGTCGATTTCTGTGGGATCCGGGTTGGGGCTTGGTTCCCACAGGGCGATCATGGCGGCGGGGGGCTCCTTTCTCGCTGGGAGGCCTTTATCCGCCCGTGCAGGCCGTGATGCGAGGGCTCCCAGGCGCCTCTTTTGTGGCAGCCAGGGGGTAGGCCTCCGTGTGACCGCGTGGTGGTGGCGGCTTTTCCGCTCCCGGCTCCGCCTAGCAGCGCGTAGGCGCCATTACAGCGGCCGCCATTTCTTCTCCCTGGCCTGCCGCCGGGAAAGAGAGAAGATCCGGAGATTTCGGGGGGAGAAGAAGACATTATATAACTCGGCCGGTCGGCCTCTTCCTCCCCTTCTGAGCGCGATGCGGCTTAGGCTGGGTGGCTCAGCCAGCGGGGGAGCGGGACAGCTATCTCAGAGCCGACACCGGGAGCGGCCGAGTCCTGCGGCGGGGCTGCTCGATTCTCAGACAGCGAGTGTTGGGCGAGTGGGTTGGGGTGGCGGCCGACCCTCCCCCGCTTCACATTGTGCGGTGCGGCTGTCGTGGCCAATCTCCGCTAGCTCCTCCCGTCCCGATGCGCAAAGAGGTTACACCTGCACAGGGCAAGTTGTAGGCACTCTAAGCTCCCTTCCACTGCCCTAATGAATATCGGTTCTTGTACAGTGTTTATGGCTTGCTGCTTTATTCGTATAATGCTTTTGGATCGCCACTTTCTAGCCTAGCACTATAGCCAGCGTGAATTAGCCCCACACCACTCCCGTCTGGGAGCATTCCAGCCGCCTCTGAGCAGCTCAGTAAATATGGGGCGTATCAATGGCTACGTTTATGGGCTTTCCTGGTGGTGTTAGTTGCAATGTAAATAAGGCTCGGAAATGTCACGGTTACATCCCCAGGGACATATATTCACAATTCATTTGAACTTTCTGGAGTTCACTATTTTCCTCAATTGTGGCAGAAATACAGAATTGAAAATATGTCTGCACTAGATTTTTTTTTATTTTTTTTTAATCCCCCAGTTAATAGTGGAGTTAATTTCAGATAGTTAATACATTTACAGAGACTAGTTTGGACACTCCCCAAATATTTGTTTCTAGAATAATGCAACCTTTTATAACATTACTATGGGTAATGCATAAACATGTTAACTACCCTGAATTAATCAACAATATTAAGTCAAACAGCATGGAGTTTTTGTTAGCCTAGGAAAGCCATTTTTTTACGTGTTTAGTTGAAATGTGGATTTAAAGAATACTGTGCAAATCTATCGTTAATAGGATTTCAGACAATGCAATTTTTGAACGTTCGTATGCAGACTTACACAAGCAGGCACATGTATAGTTTACACTTGAATGCATTCAACTGCTTTTAATGTTTGATAGCAGTTGTATATGTATACATGAGGGTAAAATATGCTTATACAGTGCAGTGCTTTTAGTAAAGTTATCCTATCTAAGTTTACAGGTAGATCTTCTATCATTCTAAAGACTCATAGTCATAGCTGATGTTGCAGTTAAAAGCCCTATTAAAAACAAGTTGATGTGGCTAATACATTGTTATGGGCTTTTGTAATTGTACTTGAGTACTCTCCTATTTACAGATAGACTGTGGAAACCCCTCAAAATAAGATTTGCATAAGTCTGAAGTGCAAGTGTTAGTGTACTGTGTGTAATAAGGATTGATTTGGCTCATTTAATTTTAGAATTTGAAGTTCCCATTTGTTGAGTAAAAGGTGAATACTGAAATGCTGCTAAACATAATCTGAAAATTATGAACAAATGCAAAACAATATTTCAATAACTACATTTTAACTGGAAGTGGGAAAAATCAGTTGTTGGCCTTTTTATGTTAAGGCCTCATGCTGTCTGAGTTCTAAAGAAAAACTGGATAATAGTGTTTACAGTGAAAGCTCAACGCATCAACTTCGATGTACTCTCGTTCAAGACTGTAACTGTAAATGAACAAGACTAAAACTAATGTATGTTGGTTTTCATAGGCTACTGAAGCAATAGGCTGTTGGTTTTGATCCCGCCCAGAACACTTCAGTTTTGCTCTGCAAGGATATATAATCGTAAGTTCTAGAAGCAGTTGTCTCTTTGGTTGTTCCTTTTAGCAAGATGCACAGTTTGATTTTTTTCTGTAAAGAGTACTTGTGCTAGCCTTTTTATTCTTTGATAGGTTCCATTTACCAGTCTAAAAATAAAAGGTAGTGATGGAGACTGAACAGCAAGAGGAGACCTTTACCAACACAGAGACAAATGGTAAGATCTATAAAAGGACTATATGCTTTTAAATACTTTAGAAGGCTTAAATTGTTAAATTACTAATTGCATTCACAAATTCAATAACTTAGATGTACTGAATGTTTGCAAGACAGTAGGTAGCAGTACCTCTTATGCATTGACTATGACACTTTTGAATTTCTTAATGGTCCAATAACGTTACATTTTGAATTTGATTCAGTGCTGTGTTTGGTTTAGCTATTTTGTCAATGCATTACTGCATGTTTTTGTTTAGCATATGTGTATGTTTATACACGCATGCTAATCAAATAAGTGTCAAAGTTAAGGATTTAAAAATTGTTTTGTTATCATCCATTATTTAGCTCGTATTTGTATTCAACAGAAGCAAGTACTAGTCAGCATCATTATTGCAGCTTTTATTTACTTAAAATTATTTTGCACAAAAGAACTACAGATAGTATGCATTGCTTACTCAGGATCTTCTAATCAGTGGCAAAATTCAAAACAGCAGCAATAATTCAGTTTTCATAGTAATTGATGCCAGCTTGTAAAGAGAGTATTTGAATTGTTCCATTGCATATTATTCCAGTAGTACTCAGCAACAGGGTAAACTGTTTTCAACCTTTTGGATATGTTAGTGTTAATCTTTTGAGAATTTTGTAAATTCTAAAACATTCTCGTGATGACACTAGGCTAGTGCTGTCTTAATAAATTGGGAGTCCTAAATTTCATGAAAGCGACAAACCCCCAACATCTTGGTTTAAACTGTACTTCATAGATTATAAATTATTGCAATATTAAGGTCATTCTGTAAGAATCTTAATTACCACAGTTCTTGTATTGGAATTGTAAATTATTTTGTTACAAATGTTCAGTATATTCAGCTTATGGATTTGACATTGGTATCCGCTTAATCAGACAAAGTTTAATCAGGAACATTGATGCGTGTGGTCGAAGTGCACATATTTTGAATATGGCATAGAGAAAGCTAAATGAGTGTTTGCATTCTTTCCCTATGAAACTATAGGAAAACGTCCTGCAGAAGATATGGAAGAAGAACAGGCTTTCAAAAGATCTCGCAACACTGATGAAATGGTAGAACTGCGCATCCTGCTTCAGAGCAAAGTAATATACTTGAAATATGTTGCCCCTTTAAAGTGTGTTGTAGCAATTATGTAGACAGTCATAGCAAAGCATATAATCTTGGTGCTTGAGTTTCTAGTTGAAGGTTTATAAACAGAAATGTAAAGAAAACCTTTATTTTTCACTCTGCTGAGAGAACTAACGTGCAGTGTTGTAGCAGAAATAGCAATACTGTGTAGTTCATCTTTTAAAATAGTCAAATGAAACTTGACTCGTTTGGAATATTGAATGTGGTGATGGGATGTTGCAGATAAAAAGTGATTTTTTTTAAATGTAATTTTACAAGGATTAGTCCTTAGTGATTTTAAGGTCTCACATTTTAAGCCAGTAACCAAGAAGTTAAACAGTAACAGCTAAAGTGCAGGCTATTTCCTGGGCTTGGACTAAAAATTGGTTATTTGAACCCAAATGCCATTCATTAACCTCAGGTAATAAGGCTGTAAGGGGAACATTGTTCAGTTGGGATCATGAACTTAAATATGGGGGAGGAAATTATGCCTGTGAATTTTGATAACTCTAGTTTTCCAACAGTGCAATTTTTAAAGTCACCCTCATAGTAAACAAACAGCAGTGTGGAAGAGGTAGCTCCTCAGTGGATGTACATTTTTATATGTCAGTTTACTCTAGTTTAGGATTTACCCCCACTGTGTCTATCTTTATCTGCGACTCTGAGACAGAAGGTGATAATCTTGCTTTGGCTAACTCCTTAGTTCTCTCAGAAATTGCCCTACAGTTATCAAAATTTGGGCACAGCTTGGTTTTGCATTTTGCTGAAGTAAAGTATTCTATAGTTGGGGTTTTTAGTGTTGGGATTTGTGTTTCTTTAGCTGTACGTGGTATTCCTAGAAGAAGGGTTACATAAATTGTTGCAGAACAAGTTGACATGCTCAGTATAATATTTGAAGAACCCGCTGCATAGTAATCAAGAGATTTTTATACACCAGTCAGCGTAACAGCCTAGTTTGATACATTTATTTGCCAGTTGAACATCTACCAATTTTATAGACTGCTGCAAATTTATTCTGCTAATCAAAAACTTGAAATGCAAACTTACTCAGAAAAGTGACCGTCTAAATTGGAATCACCTTACTCAGCAAACCTCTATATGTATTCAATTATACCTACTCTATTTTAGTTGAAGTAAGATTTTTACCGTTAACTTTTCACAACATGGTGGATTCTAAATGTGAACTGGATTGTTTTTTGGCTTGTAAATAAATTGAATAAATCCAAACTGCAGGGCCACTTCGACTCCATTGTCTTCATATCATAACGTGGGTTGTACCTTGCAAGAAGGCAGTAGAGTTGCATAGGTGTAATCAAGGACAACACTTGGACTGTAGACCCTTTATTACAAGTAGAGGTCAAGGAGCATTGTACAATCTAAAAGTCAACTGAACAGATTTAATCTGAAAGCTATTGACCTACACAAGAAATGTGGAACCTCATAATGCCTTTTTTCTCCAATGTCACTTTTCAGAGGTGAACTATATCTTGATATTGTAGTGATGCAGACTGAAACACCCAGAAATTTAAAGTTAACATGGAAATTCTATTAGATTGCAAAATTTTGCTTTTTCTTAATTGAGCATTAGCAGCTCTGTCAGCCTTTTTTCAGTTTGCATAGCTTGTCTCAATTCCTTCACCATCATTTAATTTGAACCCTTTTTAAAAAAAAATGTCTTTAAAGGCATCCTAAAATCAACCTGGTGCAAAAATAAATGTCACTTTTGAACTTCTCTTTGGAAAAAATAAAATTCGCATTGGCATTGTGTAACTTTTGAATATTTTTTCAGAATGCTGGAGCAGTGATTGGAAAAGGTGGCAAAAATATTAAGGCACTTCGTACAGACGTGAGTATTTGAGAGTTCGAACTAATTTAACGATTCTTTCAGAACACTGCATTTAAACCTGATTACATGCATTTCTAGAAATTGAGAAAATCAGTTGTAGACCTCAATAGTCTAGTTACAAGCCATTTGTAATGACTGTTAGAATAGATAACCTCAAGGTTTTTGAGTTTATATTGTAATTAAAACCCAGATTAAGTTATGTAGGAGGAGGTTTGTATTAAACCTCTTTGCGTTTTAACAGATTCCACTAAATTATACACTTCAAGTGAGTTAACATCTTAATTAGAAATATTGACAGAGCTTAAAACCCTTAATTGCACCATTTCCCATATGTGTGAATCAATTATAGTATTACTTGAAAACCATTGCAGGTGGCTGGCTTAACCCAATGATAGATGAATATTTTTTAAACTTCCTTTTTTAAAACTGTCCATCTGTTCTTACTTTAACAGCTTGCACATGAAGCACAAAGACATTAATGTTAAGAAGATTGCATGATTTAAATATGGGTATAGAACAGCATAGAAACATTTTATTCTGTAACTTGGAAGATTTTAAATGATCATGATTTATCTACTATTCACATTTTATAGTGGGTTGACTCTTGTGATTAGACACATGTTCAATATAAATGTTCTATAAAATGTTTATAAAACTTGGCAACACTTAAAGAAATTTCATTAGTTTACACTCTTGTTGACATCAGGTATGATTTCAGCAGTTTTTCTTTCTTGAAAGACACTTTGTTACACACAGTATTTGGTAGTATATCATTTCACAGTTGTTATCAGATTTGTCTACATTTTTCATTAGATTGTTTGTTTAAATTTTAAATATGTAAACTGAACGTTTTGTAAAAATTGTGCTTGGAAGTTCATAAACAGCAACTAGAATTGAAAATGGTCAGGAATCATATGTACATTAACTGACTTCTTTGGCAGCTAGTGTTTTTATTAAAGGAAAAAACAAATCCAGATATCATATATAATTATCTGGAATATTAACTTTCCCAGTTTGCCCAGGATTTCAGTAATCTGAATCTCAACAAGTTTTGTGTCTACCCTCATGAGCCAGCCTACTACTGAAACATCGTATGCTAAAAGTAAAAAGTAGTATAGTTAGATCAAGTAACTCATTTTAAGGTCCATAAATGTTAAGCCACAGTCAATGTAGCAATCCGTTATTGTGTTAGTCTTCAGAACAACTTAATCTTGTTTCATTAATTGAGAGTAATGAGTATAGTTTGTATTAAATTAAAATTTATTGCTTTTCCCCCTTTTCCCTCTCCTTGTTTTTTTGGCCATATATCTCCGTTGCCCATGTACTGGATCGACTTGCCCCTGCGTTGCCCATCATGACGTTGGCCCATCCGCCCCTGAACGCCCATGTGAAAACCCTGGTTGGCTATGCCCAAAAATGTGCTCGTTGCCAAACGGGTGCCATACTTGACAACTTCCGATTGAATGCCCATGCCCAATGCCAACATCCACGAACGCCAATGACCAATGCAGTACAATGCCAGTGTTTCAGTCCCAGACAGCAGTGGCCCCGAGCGGTATGTCCCAACAGTTTATGCCTCACTGCCTGATTAGAAAGAGAGAAATGTATTTTATTACCTGCCTTTTATATAATTAAATAGTATCCCCTTATAGACGGTGTATTGTTTTTTTCAAGTTTTCTGTCTTATTTTCCCCATTAAGTCTTTTTGTCACTGAACTTTTACGTGAGTTGCCCACCCAAACAATCCACTAATTTTATTTCAATGGAAGGAGCACAGCTTCAAGTGTTGCATATTCGCTGCATTGTAAATCAAATTGTTTCAAAATAGTCTCTCGCTCTGTCTTTGTGGCCCACCTTGCTCCCCCAACATTGCCTGTTCATAATTTTTTCTGATGAAATGCTAACTCTCTGGTTCACTTTCCTTCACTTCTCATTTGTGTTGTCTTTTTATTTATTTGTGTTGTCTTTTTATTTATTTGTGGTGGTTTTTTTTGTTTTGTTTTTTTGGTCTTGCATTATATTTGTTTTCTTGCAGAGCCCCATTAGTAATTTCTAACTGGTCTCATAACCTTACTCCGAATATAATGTTCACCACTTGCATATCCCCACTTTTCCTATGAGAAGGTGTGCCAGTTTTACCAATGTAATAGCGAGGATATCCTAAATTAGTGGTGGTGGGGAACACGAATATTCACTTCGACTTTCAGTTCTGCGTCAGTTTCTTGCCCACTTAATCTGAGCCCTTCCAAAATCCCATTTTCTCTCTTGCTCTGTCTTTTGCTCTGTCTCTTGCTCTCTCTGCCTCTGCAAGACCTAATCTTAAATTTATCATGTGTATATATTGGGCATAAACAAAGATGCATGTGTTATAAATTCAGTAAACAGGTTTACTTTAAATGGGGAATACTGTAAATTCTACTCTGTAGTAAGTTTGTTGTTTGAGTTCTATGATTATGAATGCAAAACTTACTTCTACTTTTTGTTTTTCACCTTCTCTTTATTATCTGGCACTTGTGGCCTTTGACAGCATATTGAGTATAAGTGCAGATATTGAAACAATTGGAGAAATTTTGAAGAAAATTATCCCTACCTTAGAAGAGGTATGCCTTTTTCTTCTACTTGCATCTTCAGAAATGTAAAACATCAAATGACAATTCTGTCTGTGCTGTGCTTTATATGTAAATTAAGCTGCTTTTAATTGAGGGAAGTGTTACAAACTCTTAGACAGTAAGTATCAATAATTTAAGAGATCAGTTTTTGGATTCAGTTTATCACAAATTGCATTCTGTTACAGCAGAAAAAATTGTTTTAAGGCTTAACATAAAAGTCAACTGTGATCTACAAACATACAAGAATTTGGTACTTCACAATTACTAAAATGCTTCCAATAATCAGGCAAAAATGGACATTGAGAACATTCCTTCCTAAACACTTCATTTTACTTGCTCCAGTTCTGAAGTTGCAACATGCTATCTTGACCCCACGTAGTGCTGCATGGTTCTTCAGTGGTTATGTAGTCAAAGCATAGCAAATACAGAAACAAATTGCAGCCGTTGTTGGCCAGCTATAGATCTGTTTAGAAGTTTGTAAGATCTGAAAGAATCAAAATAGCACTATGCTAAATATTTATACAAGAAATATTTGCTATATTTTGCTGATCTTTTTTTGTGTACAAATTTTCTATGAACTTTTACCACAGTACCAGCACTACAAAGGAAGTGACTTTGACTGCGAGCTAAGGCTGTTGATTCACCAAAGTCTGGCAGGAGGAATTATTGGCGTCAAGGGTGCTAAAATCAAAGAACTCCGAGAGGTATCATCATTTTTCCCCCGTTATCCAGTTTGGTTTTATAAGCTATTTACTAGTTTTGTATTTATAGGTGGGTTCCAGCATGGCGGGGTGCATTCCTACAAATTGTAAAATTATAGTTGCTTAGAAGATTCTAATATTTTTCACACACTGCTTTCATTTTAAACCATTAATAATTGAGATGCATCATTAGCTCTTCAAAACAGATTGGTATAATTTAATTACTTGAGTTTTGTATTGTATAAAATAGTCAAATATTTAATATTTCAACTGTAAAACAAAATAGGCAGATCTTTGATATTTCTGTACCACATTAGACAATGACCTAAATTTAAAAGTTAAATCTATCCTATCATTAAAGTGAATCTTGGGTTACTATAACTGAAAGATGAGAGGAAAAAATTTTCTCCTTCAGTTTGTGCATTTGACAATGTTGTGTAGAACGGGGAGTTCAGGAACCAAATGTACCTGAAACTACTAAGAATTTTAATTGACTAGGTTAAGTTGACCATATCTCTTTTATTTGTGTGTGTGTGTAGACATACATAAAATACACAGACAGAGATATTGTTGGATTTTTTTGTTAGTTTTCTTGATAAGCTATTAAAATTGTGCTTAAGTACTTCTAGTTGAAATGTTTCTTTTTTTAACAGAACACTCAGACCACCATTAAACTTTTTCAAGAATGCTGTCCTCATTCCACGGACAGAGTGGTGCTTATTGGTGGAAAGCCTGATAGAGTTGTGGAATGCATCAAGATCATCCTGGATCTTATATCAGAGGTAACATGTTTTTAGATTAATTTAGTTAAAGATCAGTATTTTGTTTATAAGGGGCCTAGATGTTTTCAAGATAGGGGCATGACACTTCAATCTTCAAGGTTCCATATCTGTTCTAGCATATGGAAATTATAACCAAAAGTTACTATCTGGCTATTGATGCCCTGTGTTAAATAAGTTTCAGGCCAATTCTAGAAAACATTGTAAAAAGAGAATTAAAAAAATGAAGTATTTCTACAAAAAAGGCATTGGTCCCCTTCTCTTATATACTGAATGATACAAAGGAAGTCCGGAACGGAATAAAATCAGAGAAGAATGGGCACAGAAACTGACTTACTCTCTGATCCTTGAGTGGTGCTCCAGCAGAGTTGAACTTCATAGGAAGCATATTACGGCTGTTATCTATACCTGAGAGCTTATAGCAGTGCAGCATTGCAATTCAGCTGCACCACTGTAAGAGCGCTCATGTAGCGGCTCTGTGCCAACGGAAGAGACCTCTCCTGTTGGCATAATTAATCCACCCTCAGTAAGCAGCGGGAGAAGCTCTCCTGTCGACATGATGCTGTGCACACTAGCGCTTATGCCGGCATAATTTGTTTTTCAGTGGGGTGGAATATTCACACCCCTGAGCAACATAAAGTTTTGCTGACATAAGTGGTAGTGTAGACATTGCCTAATAGGGAAGTTCATGCTCGTACTGCCTCTTCTGTTCCTGTTCTGTGGCTAAAGTGAGGACATGCCAGGGTTGCTAGATGTACTCTTCACAAGCGTGATACTTATAGAGGGATAATTTAACTCTTTTTAAATTGGTGGTTTAAAGTATTGTTTTATACTTTTGTGTATTATACTGAGGTATATTAATTTTAACAGTCAAATGCGAACTGTCTTTACTTTTTAATTAGTCTCCAATCAAAGGACGGGCACAGCCGTATGATCCCAATTTCTATGATGAAACATATGACTATGGTGGCTTCACAATGATGTTTGATGATAGAAGGGGACGTCCTGTAGGATTTCCAATGCGTGGAAGGGGAGGCTTTGATCGAATGCCTCCTGGTCGTGGTGGGCGTCCTATGCCTCCATCAAGAAGAGATTATGATGACATGAGCCCTCGCAGAGGACCCCCTCCTCCTCCTCCAGGTCGTGGTGGCAGGGGTGGTAGCAGAGCACGTAATCTTCCTCTTCCTCCTCCTCCACCTCCTCGTGGCGGGTGAGTTGTTGTGCAAAGACATAGAAAATTATTCTAAAGAATAGAATTTGTTGATTCCTATTTGTGCTTCCTGTGTTCATTGCAGATTATCAAATTGAGTTAGTAATTTTGAACTAAAATGTGAGTTTACATAAGTGAAAATACTTAAGTTACACACCAGTTTTGGGTTTTTTTTCTTCATTGTAGAGATCTTATGTCTTACGACCGGAGGGGCAGACCTGGAGACCGTTACGATGGAATGGTAAGGATTTTAATTTGTATTGTAATTTACCATATGTTCACCAAAAAACCTTTTCTTCTCTTTCAAGAATTGCCTTTTCAAATGCTCCTTCATGGAAAGGGACATTTAGGACTGAAGCTACAAGGGGCATACACCACTGCCTCAGCCTGCTTGTTTTCCTGCTATTGTGAGCTGTGGTGTTCTATCAGTTTCAGGGCTTGGCTACACTTTCAAGTTAGAGCACATTAAAGCAGCCCGGCGCCCTAATTCCCACCACCACACACAACACACTCCCTGTCACACACACCCCCCATTTGAAAGGCACGTTGCAGCCATTTGCAAGCTCTTTGTGGCTTGCAAGAGCTGCTAATGTGGCAAAGCCAGTGCTTTGCAGCTGACAGTGTAAACACAGGGCAGCGTTTCCCTGCTGCGTTCTCCCTCTCCCAGCGCTCTACATCTGCAAGTGTAGCCAGGCCCTAAATAAAGTCTCCACTAACTCGCCTTTTTGTCCTATGACCACATGGGAGCTAATAGGCCACTTCATCTTGAATATGTGTTAACTACCCACGCTAAACCATGTGTTAGATCTTGTAGATAGCTGAGACACTGTTAGGCCATGTCTACACTGGCAAGCTTACAGCAGTGCAGCTGCATGATTACTCGGGTAGCCACTATGCCGATTCGTCAACATAATAAACCCACCTAAATGAACAGTGGTGGCTATGTCGGCAGGAGAAATTCTCCTGCCCTCATAGTGCTGTGCACATCTTGCCTAAAAGTGCTCCTCATAGAAAAGTATCTAAGATGTTAAGATCTAAAGCTAGTGGATCTTTGTGGCTTCGTGTATTCTGAAGCTTCTGTGACTTATTCATCATGGCTTCAGAAAAAGTGATGGAGTGCTACCCTGACTTAAGGTTGGGGCCATCCTCTGAGAGATGCCATTGGTCTTAGAATGATTTTGCATTAAAAGGGAAGCCAAATATGAGCATTCAGATGGTTTGGTGCTCTCTATTCTAGTGTTGTTGGATCCTGCTGCAGGTACTGCACATTTGGCCCCCCGGTGCAAGTCTCAGATGTCAGTTTCCACTTTTCTGCAGATTGTCACCTGCCCCCAGTTATCTTGAATATCTTATCTCATGTTCCTCACTTGATGCTTTTTTCCTCTGGATTGAGAGGGGTAAATTTCAGAGGCACCTGGATTTCAACTCAATCTGTACTCCAATCAGAATTTTTAAATTTGATGTTTCATGATGGCTTTTCCATACCTACTGTCTCTAAATGTACGCACAAACATCTAGTTCAGCGTTTCTCAAAAGCGGCCACCAGCAGCTTTTCTTGCGACCACAGCCTCCTGGGCAGTGATTTGAGGGAACGGGGGACAAAGCAGCGGCCCCTCCCCAGGGCCCTGCCTCCCTCTTGGGAGACACAATCTGGAGGAGCAGGCAGTTAGTGAGTTCCCCACCTTCCTGGGAGTGGTGGGGTTAGGCTTCAGCCCTGGGGTGGCGGATGGCAGGCTCCAGCCACTGGGCTTTGGGCTCTGTCCCCAGGCCTTGTCCCCTGTGTGTGGGGCGTTGGGCTCCGTTCCCTGGCTGTATGGTGGCGGGCTTTGTCCCCGAGCTTGCCCCCACCCCCTATCACCTCTGGCCCCCGCTGCCTCCCCACTGCCTCTGAACCCAACTCCACATCCAGGGCTTAATGTGGCCCCAGGCTTGCTGGGGCTGAGTAAGTCTGCTGTGAAAAGTGATACTAAGGGCTTGGCTACACTGGCAAGTTACAGCGCAATAAAGCTGCCCACAGCGCTGTAACTCCCTCCCTGTCCACACTGGCAAGGCACTTACAGCGCTGTATCTCCGTGGCTACAGCACTGCAGGTACTCCACCTCCCCGAGAGGATTAACAGCTGTTCCGGAGTGGGTGAGACGCTGGAGCTCCAGTGTAAACGGGGAGTAATCTTATTACGCAGTGATTGCCGGAAACTCCCCATAATCCTTTTAAGTGAAGCTTCCTCTCTTGTTCCTCTCCTTGTTTTGTTGTGAACTCCGGAGGCTCCGGGAGCTGCTTATCCGAAAAACAAACACAGCTACTGTTCGCTGTGAATCAGGAGAGTCAGGCAGGGGGGCTCCCTTTGGAACGCCCACAGCTAATGTTTGCTTGAAGAGAGAGGCGGCGCACTGGGGAGGGGGAGGTCCGTTTCAGGGAGCAGCTGCTTATCTGGTCTGTGAGAAAAAAACAAACAGCTGCTGTTTGCTTTCAGTGAGAGAGAGGGATGGAGGAGGGAGGGGGATCGGAACTTGCAAGGCAGGGTGCACAGTGGCGGCAATCCAAAAATCCCACTCTCCCCTCCCCACCCCACCCCACCCCACCCCACCCCACCCCTTTTGAAAAGCACATGGCAGCCACTTGAACCCTGGGATAGCTACCCATAATGCACCGCTCCCAATGCCGTTGCAAGTGCTGCAAATGTGGCCACAACATTGCGCTGGTAGCTGTCAGTGTGGACAGACTGCAGCGCTTTCCCTACTCAGCTGTACGAAGACAGGTTTAACTCACAGCGCTGTACAGCTGCAAGTGTAGCCAAGCCCTAACAAACATACAGATACCACTTTTCACAGCAGACTTATAGCTAGCAAGTCTAAAAAAAACCCCCAAACCAGCAACCCAAAAAAGCAAAAGAAACAACAAGAAAAAAAGACAAGAATGTTCAAAGCACCTTATTTATGTTTCTATTCTGTTTTGGTCCAGTAAAGAATAGAGACAACTGTACATTATTTGTATTATTGAGTCTGCAGCAACAACAACAAAAAACCCTACATAGATAAATTATAATGATTTGGACATGTATATGGAATGGGTTACCTAGGGAGGTGGTGGAATCTCCTTCCTTAGAGGTTTTTAAGGTCAGGCTTGACAAAGCCCTGGCTGGGATGATTTAGTTGGGAATTGGTCCTGCTTTGAGCAGGGGGTTGGACTAGATGACCTCCTGAGGTCCCTTCCAACCCTGATATTCTATGATGTATATGTGCATATTTATTTGTTTTTTCTAAAGTTAGTTAAGTATTTTAGGCAAAATTGTCAGAGCGGCCACCAGCAAGAGTTGGTGGCCGCACTCTGAGGCCACCAAAAATGTGTTGTGAGAACCCCTCATCTAGATCCTTGTTTACATTAGGAAAAATTAGACTTGTGATTTTTACCAGTGATTTTGAATTTTGCTAGTAAGTATGTGCTCTCACAGCCATTTGTTTCATGGTCACAAGGAGCCTGATGAACTCTAGGGGACAAGAGAAGTCCATAGAGAGATTCCTAGTCTGTCTACCCCGACAAAAGTTAAGATCTTTTCTATAAGATAATCATCTCTCTTGTCTAGAGAGTGAGGATTGAAGCGTTCACTGAGAAGCCTGGAGTATTTTTTCTCTCGACTCCTAGAAACTCTATTGATTCTTTCCTTATTCGATCATCTTTTCTTGTATTAAGATTAGAATTGATCTGTTCAAGTTGTCTGATGATCACTGGATTAGTGATTATAAGGCAAGGTTGAGCATAAACTGTCAGTCTTTGGGTGTTTCTTTCCATTGCTTCAACATTAGGTGGTGATGACTTGAGGGTAGTTTTAAGGCTTCTTGATCAGGATTTCAGAAAATCTGGAGTTGGAAGTGTCTCTAACTCAAGAAAAGACTTAAATGTACAGTCTGTTTTGGAATCTTGTCAGAACAATGCTGTCTTTGCTTCTTAGTGACAGATACTGAAATCTGCTGCGTCTTTGGTTCACCCCTGCATCCATAACGCCTGTGGTGAAGAATCTGCATCAAATCCTCTATCAAGGCTTTTGCATATTCCTTTTTCTGTCCCATTCCTGGTTCTCTGATCTCCATATCTGCAGAAAAATCCGGAGCAAAGGAAATTAGGAAGAAAGGCTTAGTCTTCGGCTACTAGGCATTAAATGTTGCCGTTTTTCAGGTCATTCTTTTCTTATAAATTTTCTCCCAGGCATAATTATATCTGTAATATCTTCTGTTTGATGAAGAAAGCTAAATATCCTCTTGCAAAATTTCAGCGCATATTCATTGACAGCTTTTAAGTGATCATAGCTGCAAAGGCTGTGGTTACCTGTTAAATCTGCATAGACATGCACAAGTGGAGTCCTCAGGGCTCCTAGCTGGTATGAAAATATGTCCATTGAAGGTTGGACCCCTTCACTAAAACAAAACTACACTAACAGCCTAGCTGTTCAGGCTGTCAGTCTTGATTCAGAAAGAAACATTCACAGTAGTCATCCACTGTCACAATAAATTTCAGGTTTCCCTTTTCTTAAGACTTGTCAAGGGGGTGTGGAAAGTGTATATCAAGGCTCATTTTGGGCATCAGGGAGATGAATCGCTGAGGTAACACTGATCTAAGGTATTGTTCTCTACTCTGTTGGCTCAGTCTGGAACCTCAAAGAAGGCACTAAGTTTGACGAGACATGCCTTTTTCTTCTCTCTGTAGCTCTTCCATGTAACATAAAGTTGAGCATACTGATCTGTGATGTTCAAGAAAGCTATGTGATCCGCTTGCCCTCCATCCTTATCCAACTCTTTGATACCTCACAACCTGCTATGGCAGGAAGTTACTATCCTTATGTAACAGGGAAGTAGAAATTTCTCATAAGTATTGAAGGGAAGAGTTCCCTCTTGTAATTGTGAAAGAGTTTTCTATTCTATCCTGCATCTTCAGAAACTGAATTAATCAACAGATGCAAATACCAGATGATATTGCCTTCCATTTGACAACCTCCAATCTCATGTTCTCAAGACTGGTTTTCATATTTTGATCTGTGTCTGAAAAGACTTCTGGAGTGATGTGTTTACTTGGATGACTGATCGAAACACAATCTCTTCAAAATATTCTCTTCACATAGTAATGTTCTTTATTATGGACTCAAACATGGAATAAACCTAGAAAGTCCACTTTGTCCCATTCAAGCCAACTTTTATTGGGTGTCCTTTGATTGTTTGGTGACCTAAGAGTTGCTCTCAGAACAGAAGTCTCAGGAAGATGCATTCTCAAGTCTTATCTTAAAACAGCTACAGAAATCAGTTCACTTTTTTCCGTTCCCTCATATTACAAGCTTAATTCACTTTTATGATCACGTATACTCTGCCTAGAACCTGCTGCTTCCCCAAAACAGATTGAATCCATTTGCTGTTCTCGGGCCAGCAAAAATTCTAATGTCCCAGCAACCTCAACTGTACATGTATGTTTTGGGAAGTATGGTTGTATGTGAATATAAAGATGCTGCTCCTGATTGGAGAGAGAGCCTCTAGGAGTTAGTGATACATAAAGCATAAGATCTTGCCAGCTGCCTTCACTTAACAGGAAAGGACAAAATTCTCTGGCAGAATGTCTGAGTCTCAGCAGAACCAATATGAATATAGTCCCTGAAGAACTCTAGTAAAGGTTATCTTCAGAAAGTAGGATCATGTTTATATAAATCTAATGACTCAAAAGACAGCACAACGTTATTCTGATAAGACAGGAAAAGATCCAGCATTCAGATGCCATGTGGCTGGATGGAAGTGAAGCACAAAGGAGTGCTTGTTTTTCTCTGCCACTTTTTTCCTGTTACCACGATGAGTCATATTATTCTCTTATCCCCAACTTGTGCTCAGCACTTTTGGCATCAACATTTCCTACAGTAGTACCAGCTCTCTTGTCTTAGAACTATTAGATTTTCTATCCAGACTGAAGGTAAATAGATTTGGTAGTTTGAGATCTTTTTAGGTTCAGTTATGAACTTTGTCTGACAGTTAAGAATCATTACAAATCTTCCAGATCCTGAAAAAGGAAAACATGACTCGAAAAGGAAAAGTTGTTGCAGGTTTTTTGGGTGTTTTTTTTTTTTTTAATTTTTGGTTCTCCTCAATTAAAATCCATTAAATTGGAATATTCAAGTCTATTTTCTCAGTTAAGAGCTATAACTATATATTGCTAGTTGTGCAGGCCATTCTGTTTAAGAAATTTCTTCACAAGGAAGACTATAAAGGACTGATTCGTGCTGTCTCTAGTTACAGAACCACTGTAGACATTGGATTTGAATCTAGTTCAGACTAGATAAATAGAGTTGCCTTCAAGCCTATAGAGAGATACTTGCTTTTAACTGGTTTTAAAGACTGCTCTGATAGCTAGGATATTACGTAAAAAGACCTGAATGAGCTTCACAAATTCCTCCTTTCCCAGGCTTTTGAAGGTATAAAATGGTGGGTACATCCTCATCTAAAATAGTTTTTATTTAAACCAATTTTTTTCCCCAAAACATTTTATAGAATGGATTATATGAATTATGTACAGCTGGGAATTACAAACCTAAGCAGTCCATCTCCATTTCAAAGTGAACCATGTTTCCAGATTTATAATTTAGCTGCTGTTTCTGTTCTGCTCATTCAAAAGCTGTGTCATCGTATGTCTTAATAGTTTATTAGATTTTAGAAAATGTTAATTATCAACCAGATTGAAGCACATACAAAAGAAAATAAGATCAAAATTCACTGTAATACTAAATCTTTAAGATATCTCAGGCAAAGATTTCTGATGTTTAAAAAGGAAAAGGAAAAACCACTGTTGGCACATAATGTTTCATAAATAAATATTAGCAATATCTGCACAAACAGATGGTTGACATTGAAGGTTATACACAAATTCATTTACTAAAAGAAAAACAAAAAAAACGTATAAGGAAATCTGGACATAAATCCTGAAGCTGTTGTCTTTCTGGACAGTAAATGAGTTTTTCCACTTCCACGTTGCTTCACCTTAAGCTGTAAAAAGTGTAATGTTCTAATTAAAACAATTATAAACACACTTAATGGGTAGCTTGTTAGGAATATAGGAATTACCTTACTGGATCAGGCTAGTCTTCTACAGATGATTCAGAGGAAGGTGCTGCAAGAAACTCTGCAATTGGGGGATAACCTGCCCCAGTAAAAGTTTCCTTCTGTTCCCAGTAATTAGAGGCTGGTTTTAAGTCCTAAAACATGAGGATTTATGGGGGTGGAGGGAATGGTGCTTTTGGTTTTTTAAGATGTTTACTATTACTCTGGATACTCTTGTTCATAGAAATGTCTAATTCTTTAATCCTGCAAATTTCTTGGCCTTGATGATGATTTATAGCAGTGAGTTCCACAGAATAATTGTGCATTGTGTTTTGTTTTGTTTTTTAAAAAAAATCGTAAAATAAGCAGTGTTGCTACTTAACTTAATTTACTGGGATAATTCAAACAAACTGGAGGTACCAATAGATTGGCAACTTGGACAGTAGCTACATGAGAGGAATGGAAAGAGATTGATTAAAAAAGACAGTTACTTCCTTGACAGCTGGCCCTGTAGTACACATAAAAGTACTGATAACACGTAGTTGTTTTCTTTATCTTCCTTATTCTTTAAATCTCTCTTAGGAAACATATCAAAGAAAGGAAAAGAGAAGATTTATTTCCTTATATTTAATTTATCTATAATAGGAGGGGGGGGGGAAGAGATTCTAAAATGGGCTGTGTGCAGATTTCCACAAATGCAGGTGGCAGGGAAGAGAACACTTCTAGCATTTTGATATTTTGATAAAAGTATCAATATCCTAATAGCTAATCTCTAAACACAGATTCAAGTTTTTTCCATAAATGTATATTTCCAAATGAAAACTCCATTAAACTGTAGTTAAAGTTGAGTACATACCATTATCATAGTAGTGAAAGCATTACAAGGGTGTTCTAATTATCCCAAATCCAAATGTTACAAATCCAGGAAATTCAAATAGTTTAAATCAAAAGAAATCCAAACTTGTTAACCTTAACTGCTTTTCCAGGCCCTATGGAATACAGGCCAGCTATATTCTACCCTGCAATGACACCAAGAGAGGAGGGGGAAGCATCCCTGAACACTTAAACATCTGTTTAATGTAATCTGGGACTGCAAAAACTTACACGCTAATAAATGTATTGTGGTTGAATGGTGTCACTACAGGATGGAATTAATACTATTTTGGGATGCTTTTGATACATAGTATAACATGTTTGAATTTTTTTTTTTTTTTTGACGTTATTGGTTCTGTTACATTATTGATTTGTACTCAAACCTTAACTCCAGTTTGACAGTTTTATTACCATGTGATATTTCTAATCATTTGAAGATAAGATGTGTCAAAAAAAATTTAAAGCAATATTCACTATCATGATTGGTCTGCTTTGTGTTCGTGTAAATGAACGCAAAGCAGCCTGCGTATATTGGTCAGATACCCCAACTCCTGATCTCCACAGTTCCCTATGCATATCCCCTAATTTTCTCCTTCCTCCATACATGCACACCAGTTACCCCCTCCAGCCAGTACCCCAAATTTTCTTAGAGACCACTCCCAAATGTCCACCCGCTTTTGCTGATGAGTAGATCTGGTGCAACAGGTAGCTTTTCTCTCCCACCACACACCATTACTGAATGTTTCTCCTTCAGCAGAGCAAACGCCCACTTTCAGAATGATCACAGCCTTCCGTCGTTCCCAGTGTGGATGAAGTCAGGCTGCCCTAGGGGAAGATGGTGACCCCTGACAGCCACTGTAGGGTGCCACCAATCCCATTGGGAGTAATGGGGAATGGTGGTCATTTTCAAATAAGTCATTTTGTTGATGGCAGCTTCACTTTCATTGGGTTTTATCAACACCAGATTTTTTTATTTAACCTTGAGTGAGTTAATTGCCAACTAAGTCAAGTTTAACATGTTAAACATTAGTGTAGCCACTTTCTGGATATTGATTCCATGCTACAGATGTTTAGTCTTTGCCCTAAAACACAGGGTAACAAGCAGTTTCTTGTGGAAAATTGTTGGTGAGGCTTTGCTGAAGGAGGAATTTTTCAAGTTGAAAAATAATGGCAAAACTGTACTATTATTCCTTTTAAAATTTATTTATTTAATTGTAACTGTTGGGTCTGTACGTTCAGTTAAGATCGCTTGGGACATATGTGATGTAACTTTTGAGTACTGGACATCTTAAAGAACCCATTAACTGAAACTAATTAATAGGTTTATTTCCAGCATTTTAGGAAGTTTATTCTGTGCCCAAAGAGTGCTGTAATTTCAGGAAGGATGTGCTGTAAGGATGTAACACAGTGGTATTAGCCCTACTTTAAGTACTCAGACTTAGCTGTGGAACCACAAGCAGCACTTGTGTGTAAAACACAACTCATAGATAACTGAAACTTTTGACAATAGATGTTTTATGTGAATCTCAAGGTCAGGAACATAGTCCATAGGTGGGGAGAAGGGAGAGTAGGTTGCACCTTCAGCACAAGTGAAACAATTCTGAGTGGGGATATCTTCCATTGTTTGCAGTGTTGTAGCCATGTTGGTCTAGGATAATGGAGAGACAAGGTGGGTGAGATAATACCTTTAACTCAACCACCTTTTGATGGTGAAAGAGCAGGTCCCGAAGAACTCTGTGTAAGATCTAAAGCTTGTCTCTTTCACCATCAGAAGCTGGCCCAATAAAATATTACCTCATGTAGCTTGTCTCCATGAGTAGGGATACTAAAGTAAGGAGGAAGTATAATTCCTGCTCTGCAAAAAGGAGAGAGTGCCTTAGCTTCCCACTCTTCATTATTCTTCACGCACCATTGAAATGAGGGTTCATCAGGCAGAAGAATCTGAAGTAAAAGCTTGAGGTTTGGTGCTTGGGGGTAACTTCTGCCAATAGGCGGTAAAGCTAACTCAGAGTACCCTTTTTGTCTCTTGTATCCTTAACAGGAAAATCTGTCCCATCCAAAGGGGCGGAGAATAAGTGATGATGAGCCATTTCAAGCTCCCCCCTCCAAAAATAAAAGGGAGGGAGCCCTGCCACTGGCCAGAATCTAGAGGAAACAGAATGGCCCCTTTGGTTCCTTCTCCCTTTTCAGTACTCTGTACTGGGGCAGGTGGTTGGGAGCACAAGGGTATTCCCCTGCACATCTCCACCCTGTGTGCATGTTTGTACACGCACACCTTCGCTTGGTTAGCTATAGGTCTGCTTGAGGACATGGACTCAGATACATTTCTCTTGTCCCCATTTTCTCCCTTTACTATGTCCTGTCTCACAAGATGATGCAATGTCATGTGGATGCCTGTGATGACATACAACCACCAGAATTGGTGAGTGAGCTCCTTCTTTCCTTTTTATTTTGGTCTGCTATTATCACTGCTTCTGGGGGAGTGCCTTTTTAGCCAGTTAAGAATGTCTTCCTCAGACAATGAGAAGGACATTGGGCAATTCTTCAGTTTAGGTATAGCCCATGACAGGTTTGTGTAGTACTATGAAGTTATAGAAACCTGCCATTTAGCGCTCTGGCTACAGATTCATGCAGATATATTCTTCATTTGGCATTCCTGTTTCTTGAGAGCAAGTGCTGCAGTTGCTGGGATTTCTCTTGGGGATTGTACTACCAATTAATCTCCCGGAGTACAAATGTGCAGAAGCTTTGTCAAAGGAGATAATGGTAAAGAGACTCTATCTATTGTTATTTCAATATCTTGCCTCTTTAGAGCCACTCTCCCCTTTTGCCCCTTTTTTAGTCCTAACATGTGATCCATGAGGTGCTATTACTCTACCACCACATCGCTTGCTGCTTTGCAGAAATTTCCATTACAACAGCACTGTTTGTGCTTGTATCCCACTGTGTATCTGCTGAGGCAATGTACTCTAACTAGTTATTGGTAAGAAGCTAAATATTTTATTGGGTTTATCATGCTAAATTTTAATTATGAAAATGTTAAAATTGGGTTATTACATACACTTATCGATAAGCTTCTTTATTGGTTATGCATTGTTTGGTCTATAGCCTTTGCACTATTTGAGTGTACAGATAAAATATAAAATCATAGCTTTGAATGAAGCCCTGTACAGTGGCTTTCATTCTCCTCTCTTTTTGTGTTCCACTATAAGTTCTATTATACTGCATTGATAACTATTGCTAAGTAACATGATTACACCATATTCGTTGCTTAGGAACAGATGATTAACTGAACACTTGGTTCTAAATAGCTTCCTTTTGGCATAGTTCTCAAAAAGGACCAGAGGTAGCAGGTAAATGCAAGATTATTTTAAGGAGCAACTCAATTAGAAATTCTGCAAACCAGTAACAATTCTGCATGTTCCCATATTTCTGACTAATTTACTGAATTATAATTTGAATTTTAATAAGTATCCAAATCTAGGTAGTTTTACACATTAAAAAAGGGGTTAAGAGGTTACATGTGATAAATTAGAGGAATCAGTTAAAATATGTTTAATCAGGAAGATTGGATAATTAAGTGCATAAAGTGAAGAAGCACTGTAGACATCAAGTGAAGTTCCATGGGAGTAGTGACAGGTTTCTGCACGGATCATGTGCTCTGATTCTTTTTAACACTCTTCTATCCTGGATTGGGGGGTTGGGGCTATTGGGGGGCACGTTATATGGGGGCTATGGACTGGGGCTAATCTTAAAGCACTGCCTTACAATTGCCACTTGATTTTGCCTAGACCAGTGGTTTTCATATGCAGTTCTCTATGGGTTATGTGGGCTGTATGGAGTCACATGGGTTACAGCTATTGGGCTGCAAGTTGAGAACCATTGGCCTAGACCTAGGCAGAGTGAGAGGAGGGCTGATATGATCTGTAGATTCAATAAAAGTCACATATTTGGGCTCAAAAAAAAGTTTTTTTAGAGCACATGAGCTGTCGTCATACCAAGTAGTTTAGGTGGCTTTGAAATGCTGAGCTTTTCATTTCTGAGTCATAAGTTCTGATCAGTAGGTCACTACTATGAGATGTCCACTTGGTGGCATATCTAAATATCATTATTAATTCACATTCTTTTGTTAACTTACATATTCAGATCCTTGGTATCATTGCTATCTCACTCCTAGATGTTTCTTCCAGAGTAGGGCTGAGGTACATGGGCTGGGAAGATTGTGCAGAGCAATCGTTTTCTTTCTGTATGTGCTTCTATGGCGCTGTGGTGTTTTTCTTTGCACAAAATGGGGTTAGTCTTCAGATGGTATGTCTACACAGCAAAGAAAAAAAATCACTGCTGGCCCAGGCCAGCTGACTTGAGCTTGTGCTGTGGGGCTATTTCATTGTTCTGTAGACTTCCAGGCTCCAGCCCAAGCCCGGAAGTCTACAGAACAATAAAACAGCCGCACAGCCTGAGTCCGAGACGGCTGGCATGGGCCAGCCATAGGTTTTCTTCACTATGTAGATATACCCAGAGTTAACAATTCAGCAACTTTAATGAGTGCTAAGTACATTTGCTACAAAAGTTTCTCATCAAATGTTTGATTCATTAAATAAGAACACTAAGCCTTTTTCTTTTTTCCTATAGTTTGAGGGTGGGTCTGGATATGGTAAGTTCATATTTATAGATTTTTTACGCATGGTTTATTGTTTAGTATTATAAGGACTTGATGCATACGTTTAAATCAGACTATTCTTATGCAGGGGGTCGTGGATCATATGGTGATCTCGGTGGACCCATCATAACAACACAAGTAACGATTCCCAAAGATGTAAGTATTTTATTCTTTTTGTAATTTTGTAATAGCTCTCTCAAACATCTTCCCCAGATTGTACAAATGAACCAAAAATATTTCAGATGCGTACCTTTTTCTTTCTACACTCTACACATTTTTCCAAACTGCCACTCTTCGCTTATTGGATGTTCATTTTGTCCCTTCATTTTACAAAAATAATTAATAGTAAAATTTAGTATTTTACTGCTCTTGAGCAATGAAAATAGACTAGTGAGCTTGATTTTTTGCTTAGTCAATTTGACTATTTCTCACAAATGCTGCGAACAAATGGTGGCCACAAGGGAGCTATTTCCATTGGCACTCTTAAAAATCATAGAAACTACTGAGAGTAATACCTTGAATTTTGTAACTGCTTTTACAAAGACATTTTATATTAAAATGTAAATGACTGACTTTTTTTCTAGTTGGCTGGATCTATTATTGGGAAAGGAGGTCAGAGGATCAAACAAATACGTCATGAATCAGGGGCTTCGATCAAAATTGATGAACCTTTAGAAGGCTCAGAAGACCGGATAATAACTATTACAGGCACACAGGATCAGATACAGAATGCACAGTATTTACTGCAGAACAGGCAAGTTGATGTTTTAATGTTGCACTCCCACTAAATTTTAAAGCTCTTCTTCTCTATTTATATGATGTAGCTTTTAGAAGGCAGGGTTTTTAAAAATATCTATATTAGGACCTGACTTCTACACTTGGTAGTTTTGCCTTTATTCTCTTTTGTTCTCCATTCTTACTAAAATGAAGACGCCCTCAAAACTAATCTTGCTGGAAGACGCCTTAACCAAGCAGTCCTCTCATTTCTCTGGTGAAAACTGCTGCAAAAACTACTTCTAATAAATTATATAGAGCCTGTAGAAAATATAGAAGATTTCAGTGGATGTTGGTCTAGTTCTGTGTGGAAGACTAGTGATTTTGTTGTTTTTAGATAACTAAATCGACAACAAATCGCAGTCTGCCATATGGCACAGGCCATGCCTCTACAGGACAAGTTGAAAACGATTGGTGCTGTTAATGCAGCATTTCACACCTTACTGGCATTACCTTGTCTTTTCTGCCAAGTATTAACAGCTTTAGATTTAATTTGCTTAACTTTTCTGTATTAACATGTTGGCTAACTAGTAAATATTTTGTGATAATTGACTTGAATGTTGGACTTTAGAGTACTAATGCTTAAATGTGAATTAAACCTTTAGTCTTTAAAAATATGCAAGTGTTTTGAGAACTTGTAATTTTGATTTTTTGTAAAAAAGTGTGTAAATATTGATGCAAAATGTATGTTCAACCATTCTAATACATGCTTTTTTTTTTCTTTTTCTTTTATAGTGTGAAGCAGTATGCAGATGTTGAAGGATTCTAATGCAAGATATTTTTTCTTTTTTATAGTGTGAAGCAGTATTCTGGAAAGTTTTTCTAAGACTAGTGAAGAACTGAAGGAGTCCTGCATCTTTTTTTTTTATCTGCTTCTGTTTAAAAAGCCAACATTCCTCTGCTTCATAGGTGTTCTGCATTTGAGGTGTAGTGAAAGCTTTGCTGTCCACCAGATGTAATGTTTTAGTTCCTTACAAATATTTGGGGGGGAAACGGGGTGGCGCGCGAGACTAACATTGGAATTTTGAAACAGCAGCAGAGAGAGTGGTTTTTATTTTTGTTAGTTGGTGGTAATCTGTAATGTTTTTCTGTAACTATTGTGAACACCCTGCTTTATGTACACTGTATTTTTTTTTTGAAGGGGGAGAATATTAGTAGTCCACATGTTCCTGGCATCCATTCAGAGCAGTGTGCAGAATGTAATGCTCTTTTGTAAGAAATGTTTTATGATTTTTAAAATAAATTTAGTGAATCTATACTTGGTTGTCATTTTTTTAGATATTCATGAAGGTAATATCTAAAATTGATGCTCTTTTTTGCCTCCCTCCCGCAAGAAATTGTAATTGAAAATTGCTGTTAAGTTCTTCTGCTTCTGATATAGACTTGTGTTTTGGCAAATTAAAGTGTATTGGTGAAAATACCATGATTCAAAGCTTTGCTGCTTGGAATAAATTGCAACATATGCAAAAGTTGGGTTGGGTTTGTTGCAAGTGTTTGCCCCTGTTTACCTGATTTGCAGCACATTTGTCTATATTACTGACTGTATGTGAATAAAATCTTTAAAACTTTGTGATATCTGAGTTACAATGGTAGATTCCACCTGAAGTCTGGTCATTGACAGCCTTGCTGTATCAAATAACACTGTTATAGACATGAAAGATGGTGTACCTCTAATAAATACATTTTGATTGTTTTCACAGCTTTCAATTGTATGAGGTAGACATTTTTAAAGACTTGGCAATTTGATAGATACTCTGTAACTTGTAAAAATATCCTGGTTTTTCATTGTATACAGGCTTACATGAAACACTTGTATTATTTCCCTGTTGAATGTTGGATTATGTAGGAAATGTGAGAAATTCAAAAAATGATAAAAGTACCTCTGGATATCTCATATACCTTGACATTTGTATTGATAGTTTACAAGTTTTAATTTCACTTCCTAAATAAAAATAAATGGAAAAAAAACCACCCACCTTACACACAGCTCGATCTGATAAATCCAGTTCGTGTGGATGCTTGTTTTGATTACTGGGGCATTTCACTTCAGCCACCATCGACAACACTGATGCAGCAAAGGTGTAGATGTTTTTACACATTGCTCTAGCTTAAGTAAGATCTAGTAAAGCTATTTTTATAGAGGAAACGAAAGTGTCAGCTTCCTTGTTAAAATCTATATAAAGCATCAGTTTATAAAGTTGTGGGTATGTAAGTTAAAATAAGTGCTTAAAACTAATACAGTTGAAAAGTTTGCATATGAAAGGTTAAAATGCACATAAGACTATTTGAACACTAGCAAAAGTAAGTTGGCTGTACCATACGGTCAATTTCAACAGTTGTAAGAATAACAAATTCCAACCTTTTCCTGCTTCAAAACATAGGGCTGTTTGCTTTCAGTGGGAGTTTCTCATGGCATGCTGATGATAGCCATGTATCTTCCACCATTTGTATGTGAAAGTTAGTTTAAATACAAACTACCACAATGAAGGTATTTTGAGCCTCTTCTCATTTTTCCTATAACCTTTTCCTGGACTGTTGAGCTGCTATACTTTTTGTGATGGAGAGGTAAAAGTATTTTAATCAGCTATAGGGGGAAAAAAGGGAAGTTCAAGTGGTTAGTGGTCCACTTACCTTTGTCCCACTTAAGAATCAGTGTTTAGGCTCTACCAAGCCAGAACAAATATGTTAAACCATGCAGAATGTAAAGTTCATTACAAAACTGCTATATTTGAAATTCCACAGTTAGCCTGCTCTCTATAGGCCAACGTTTAGTGGCACACACGTTTTTCCATATAAGCTGAATTAAATTGAGACCTCTAGCAATGGTACAAAGAAAGCCAGTTGGCTAATCTAGCCCCTTAAGTTATTGTGCTGTCTCCATTTCATTTATTTTCATTTGAGTGGGTTCTGTGTTTGTGGAAAGGAACACTGCAAAAATGAATCCCTTCATATGTGAATATTGCTGTTGTGTACTTGCAAGAGAAATACCTACTGATGTATATGCAGCCAACTCAATGCTTTGGGTCTGTGTTAATGCTTCAAGTAAGTGTTATTCCACTGAATAGAAGATAAGGGGTTGCTAGTGTTTGCTGTGCATGAGATGGCAGTAGTGTCCAACTATTTTATAAAATGACTACTTTAATGACTAAGGACCATTTCACAATACAGTGTAAATAAGCCTGAAAGCGGTGTTACAATCGTTAGCTTTTGAGGGCAGATGGGACCATTTTCAGCTAGACCAGTGATTCTCAAACTGGGTCAGGTCCCCAAAGTGAGTTGACCCCATTTTACTGGGGTTGCCAGGGCCAGCATTACACTTGCTGGGACCCAAACCTGAAGCTAAACCCTGCACTCTACCCCCTCTTCTTTCCACCAACACCCCCACACACACACACACACACGTAACTTTATTGTCTGAAAGGGGTCAGGATGCAATGAACTTTGAGAGCTCCTGGGCTAGAGTGTTGCAGGTCACAGAATCTCACCCATCTTTTCCTGTAATAGACCCATAACATCTGGCTAAGTTACTGAAATCCTCAAATCATGATTTAAAGGCTTTGAGTTATAGAGCATAGTGTCTTGTGTCTTTCTGACTAACAAACGGCTTCTATGGGGGAACATGACATGGTATTTTGTTCACTTTTCTTAAGCCTGTTGGAGGTGTGTAACACTTTAAAATAAAGCATGGTGCTTTCTGTATTCAAATCACTCTGCAAGCAACTCATTATCCGTGCTGCAATATAATTCCATCAGAACTGCCTTTTTCTGCCTTCCCTACATTCTCCTTTACCCCCAAATCAGCAGCTGGCCTCTCTCCTCATTGCACCAGGAGTCAGAGAGGGAAAGAATTTGGCAGAAGCGCCATAAAGAGTCTGTAAGGCGGAGTTAGCGCCTCACCACCCTCTGATAGAAGCTGCTGTAAAGGCCAGGCCGAGCCCCCACTCCGTTAAACGGCTCTTTCGTTCAGCCTGTGGCTTAGCTCAGAAGCTGGCGCCCACCATCTTCTGGTCACATCGCCGCTATTATGCAAATCAGGCAAGTTCTCATTGGCGGCTGAAGGTGTGACGGCTGGAAGAAAGGCGGAAGGGGCGGGCTATGCGCTGCTTTTGCTTCTCGTTCTGCCTGGGATCGTCACTGTTCTGACGCTTGCTGTGCGGAGCCCTTCTTGCGAAACGCCCGCGCACCTGCCCAGGTAAGCAGGGAGCCGGGAACGCTTGTCCCCGCTGCAGCAGCGCCCGCCCGGGGGGGAGGTTAAGGGGGGGCGGGCGTTAGTTCTTCTCATTTTCCGGTGCGTTCTGCGGAGAGAAGTGCTGTGGTGGCCTGTAGCTAACCATGTGCAAGGGGTGGGGCAACCTACCGCGAGAACTGGGTGATGTATGGATCTAATGATGGCCCTGTTCGTGCTGGGCCCTGTCACTCCCCTGGGTCACCTCGCGCTGTCTGAATGTTTTTCTTTCCCTATCGCTAGAAAGAGAGTCATGGAAGCGTTCCTGTCCCCTAAAGACTCTGCCAAGTTCATAGCTGAGAACAGCCGAGACGTGCTCGTTGAAGAAGAGGGAGTGAGGAAAGTTGCAGAGGCTCTGTTTGACAAAGTCTCAGCAAAAGAGTTCAGTTTGGCTGGCTGGAAATCTCTTCACGAACTGAACCCTCAAGCAGTGAGTGATGATGCAGTGAATTGGGTGTTTCTTGCAGATACCCTTAACTTTTCCTTTTGGTCCGAACACGAAGACTGTAAGTGCCTGGTGAAGTACAGAGGCAAGATGTACAGTGGTTACTGGTCTCTTTGTGCTGCAATCAACAGAGCACTTGATGATGGTTAGTACATAATTACTCTGAATTGTAGTGGAGCTGCATGGCTGCTATATGGTTGAGTTCCTTATTAAACTAAAAATCTACATACCAGTTATCATTATGATGGGGGAAGGAGGAAATTTAAGACTGACTCAGAGTCAGTTTAAAATTTACTCCCTGACCCTGCAAATACATGGAGGTGAGCAGCTTAGTATACATGGGTAGTCCTATTAAGCTCACATGAGATGAACTAGAAGAGCTCTAATAATACCCATTCTTACAGAAAATAAAGTAAACTACTTAATCATATATATGCAAAACAATTTCTGTCTCGGGTTATATTTTTTCCAATTAACTATACTTTTGACAATTATGTAGTTATAGCCATACATGACTCCTGTTATTTCAGGTACATACTTTTTAAAAATTAATTTTATATTTTTGTGATTAACAAATAAACCTTGTCTACACTGAGAATTTTAGGGAATTCTCTCCTGTTAATCTAACACCAATGCAGCTCCAGCAAGTCTAGAAACCACAGTAATAGCAACACCTGAACCTGGTGTAGGCTGGTGCTTCCACGGTTGCTATCACTGAAGGAGTGCTAGACCAATGGTGAAGGTATGGCCAGAAATTCTCAGTGTGGGTCTAGTTAAATGTCTTTATGAAGAAACCACAATGAGTGCATACAAATAAGGGGAAAACTATAAGGATATCTTATGTGGATTCAGAATGACTGGCAATTAAAGTAAAAATAGGAGTAAGAATTGGGTGCTGATATTTGCAAGGGATATTATTTAAACATCAAGTCAAATATTGAAGACTAGTAGAAATGGGGAAAGATACAGAAAAAAGAGAAGAAATGTACAATGACTTGCTATTGGGAGCTGTTATCTATAGGAGTCTACAGACATAATAAAGCATTGTCTCCATTTAAAAACAAACAACAGTTGACTGAATACTTGCTTCATCTTAATTTGTGAACATAACTTTCTAGTGTACAGCTGTAATATAACTTCCCCAATCCTAAGTGTAATGTTAAATAGGCATTGCAAAATAAGAAGACATTCTAAAAGGTTTTGTTTTTATTTTTCTGAAGGAATACCTATTACCAGTGCCGCATATTACGCCACTATGACACTTGAGCAGGTTAGACATGTATTTCGCTCTGATACAGATGTCCCCATGCCTTTGATTGAAGAGAGACATCGTATTCTGAATGAAACGGGGACAATTCTGCTTGAGAAGTTTGGAGGCTCTTTCGTCACCTGTGTTAAAATGAGTGAGAAAAGTGCTCAGAAACTACTGCGTATAGTAGTAGAGAATTTTCCTTCTTACAGAGATGAGGCTACATTTAAGGTAAGTTAGTTCTGCTGGGGAATTTTGAACTTAAAAAGAGCTCACTTATTACTGAGTGTACCCCAAAACTATTGTTAGGCTGTCCATTAAAACTTTTTTTTTTTTTTAATGACAACAGGTCAAATTTTTACCCACAATTGAGATAATTGTGAAAATTAAGCTTCCATAAAATCAAAGGCTAATAGAAACATTGCCATGAAATCTTTTTATTTTTGAATTTCAATGGTAACAATTCTTCTATGTTTGCTATCCAAACATTATAGCATGGTGTTAGTGCTTGAGAACCTGAAAGTGAAATTGATTAGAAATAAAAGTGAAATTGACTATTCAATTTTTACTGATGTTTCTCTGGGGTAAAAAGCAAACAGCATTTAGTGAAAAGCAAATCTGATGTTTTTAATGCGTTTTTAATAATATTCAATCAGTAATATAGGGAACTTTGTTTTTAAAAAAAATAATTTTTAAGATGTGGTAAAATTTGTGTTTCGTTTATAAAGCTAACAATAGATAACAAAATTATAAGAATTACTTAAAAATCACTTGCTTAACTAAAGCTTTCGTGCTCCTTGAAACCTAGTAGGGACTTCCATAATTTGATGATATACACTTTTCTGAGTAAAAGCACACAGGGGTGTGGTTTTTTTGTTTTTTGTTTTCCTTCCCCTTCTGTTTGTTTCCTCTTCACCACTCTTGTTTGTTTTTTGTATTGTAGGAGTGGTAGGGTTCCCAGTCAAATCAGGGCCCCATTGTACCAGGGTCTATGTAAACACACAGGAAGCGATGATTCCAGCAGCTGAAAGTTCATATTCTGCTCCCACTAACTTTATTTTTCCTTTTATCTGTCTCCAGGGTTTTTTTTCTTCCCTTCTCCCCATTTTTAAGGGTTTCAGCAGCCACTGAAGAAACCTTTACTTTTAATGGAGTATAACAATTTACAACCGCTGGGGATCTGCCCCATGACTCCTGTTGATTTCAGTGGGTGTTGTATAGATGAATATAAAATAGAATTAACCCATAAATGTTATACTTCTGCTCATACATCATCTCTACAGGGATGGAGCAGAATGAAACAGATTGAATCAGTCTCATAAAAGGAAAGGGCTGCTCTCCAGGAAATTGGGTCTAGTCAATTTTTGCTTCATTTGTTGGCATCTCCTGTCTATACTGGAGCTTGGTCTGTACTAGCATATTCTGTCCCGGGTGTCAGAGCAGGTGAGCTGCACTGTGTTTAGTGCTGTCTATATTAGCACTCTGCTTTCACACCACACCTGAAGAAGACCTGCACAAGCATTAGTGATAATAGGTGGTCTTTTCAAAATACCATTTTTTGAACATCTTAACGTGAACCTAAAGCATACTGACAACATGCAAAGAAGAAGCAGGCCAATAAAGTGCAGAATGGTATTTATAACTGATAGTTAATTTTTCCCTAGCTGGTAGTAGGTGGTGCTGTTTTATTTCTTTGTGTGGCTTCCTACTGAGAAATAAGATGTCTTCTGTATGGGAAACAGTTCAGATGAGTTTGAATTATTATTATTTATGCAGGGTATTATGTTAGTACCGATGGTCAATGTTGGGATATTGAAAGACTTTTTTCTGAGTGTCTGGCTGGAGAGTCTTGCCCGCATGCTCGGGGTTCAGCTGATCGCCATATTTGGGGTCGGGAAGGAATTTTCCTCCAGGGTAGATTGGCAGAGGCCCTGGAGGTTTTTCGCCTTCCTCCGCAGCATGGGGCAGGGGTCGCTTGCTGGAGGATTATCTGCTACTTGAAGTCTTTAAATCAAGATTTGGGGACTTCAACAGCTGAGTCAAGGGTGAGAATTATTTCAGGAGTGGGTGGGTCAGCTTTTGTGGCCTGCATCATGCGGGAGGTCAGACTAGATGATCATAATGGTCCCTTCTGATCTTAAGTTCTATGATTCTATGATATTAATTTAATCATAAATTCCTGTATTAAATCAACCAAATGATATTTATACAGTTGATTCTAAACATGTCTAAAAAGCCTAAATAATAAGCAATTTACTACTTCCAAACAGTAACAAAACATTTTATAAGCATTTGATCAAGATACTTACAAGTGGCCTAAGCCCGATGGCGCTTAGATCCATATTGGTTAGCTCCAGCATGGTCAGGCAGGTATTCGCAATGAACCCTTTAAGAGTTTCCTTTTTTTATACCTTTTAACAAATAAATGATGTAATTGCCAATTATTGGACCTTAGCTAAGGCCAGATGGAGTTTCTTTTATAACCGATTATTTACTGCACCTGGTACCCAATTAACCGTGTTTTATTTCTGTTATTTCGCCTGAATCTTAAATAAGATAACACTGGTATTTGAAGAGTCACTATTTCTTCTTCATATGGCTGATGTAAATGTAGAGCAACATCTTTACATTTAGATGGCTAAGCCAGATAGTTATCATAGAATATCAGGGTTGGAAGGGACCTCAGGAGGTCATCCAGTCCAACCCCCTGCTCAAAGCAGGACCAATTCCCAGATAGTTGCATCTGGAGTAGCAGAGTGTATTGCTGTGATGCCTCCTTCGTATTTGTGAATCGGGCATTGAGTTGTTATGTTCCCTGGTCTGTTCTGGGTGACCTCAGTCGCACGCTGGAGAGTCTTTAATTTTCCATTTGTACAGCAAGTATCCGCATCTGCCATGGTTTGTGCAGATGTGGTTTTGGTTGCCCATGAGCTTCATGGGAGATCAAACCAGGGATCTTTCACAAGGCATTTATTTGTGACTGCTTATGAATTCCATTCTGCTTTCCAAGCTTCATCAGGGTTGAAATCACACTATTGAAGCTTAAATGCGTGGGTCTAAAAGTGCTTATGCAACCTCAAGCGGTGGTGAGAAATGGTGTTAAGGTCCTAGGGGGATGGGAAGACTTCATTTTCCATGGTCCTCTGGAATTCCGGAAGGGTTGTGGCATTGCAGCAAATGGATGTGGGAGCAATGTGCAAAAGCATTGGCAGCTAAGGTGTTGGGGTCAACTTGAGGGTTCCAGTGATGCACCGCATTGCAGTGTTCAATTGGACAGCAACAAGTTGAGTATCGCTACTTCTGGTCCATACCAGTGCACAGTACTCAGCTACGGAGTACACAAGGACTGATGTGTCTAGCACTGATGGTGATGCTCGCCAGCTTGTGCTTGCCAGTTTCTGGACCCGGCTGACCCTTGTCTTTGTCTTGGCAATTACCTTCCCGTGCGATCCAGCTTCACTCCGAGATAGGCCAGAATGGGGTCATGTCGCAGTGTTGCCACAGAAGGGTCACTACATGTTTAACACCACAACTCTTCTTTCTCATTCTTTTTGGTCATTTGTGTTGGATCTGTTGCTCATGCTAATATCCCAACTCAATTTAAAATCATAGTTCATCCAAATCTAAGGTGGGCCTATATTCTAAAGGAAGTCCACCCTAACTAGTTTCTGAACTTACTATGCTGTTCACGTTAAACAGTTCAAAGCATATTTTTCCTCCTTCCAGAAAATATATGTCTGATTAAAAGATAAACACTTTACTGGAAAGTGATAAGCAGAATATGCTTCTTATCTGCGGAATGGCAAAATGTGTTTATGTAACCTTCACAAGAGCCTGAATGCTTAATGAGTCTTGCATTATAAATAGCAGCTGCAAACAAACTGCAGAATGAAAATCAGTCACAAATGCTGATGTTGCACCACAAACATTTACATGATCAAAAAGTTTATTGCACTAATGCAGGGCCTATCTTTCTGTTTTTTGCCAGGCAGCTATATGTTCTGAAGGTGGATGAAACACTGCTGTCCAAATTTATACCCTGGTTGTAACAAAATCAGTGCTAGCAGTTGAGAGACAGTCCCAGTTTGCACATTATCAACATTGCTTCTATGGTAGAAGACTGAGGTGTCACAAGGCAGGACCATGACATGATACAGCAGGGATAGGCAACCTATGGCACACGTGCCGAAGGCGGCACGGAAGCTGATTTTCAGTGGCACTCACACTGCCCGGGTCCTGGCCACTGGTCCGGGGGTCTCTTCATTTTAATTTAATTTTAAATGATGCTTCTTAAACATTTTAAAAACCTTAGTTACTTTACATACAACAATAGTTTAGTTATATATTATAGACTTATAAAAAGAGACCTTCTAAAACATTAAAATGTATTACTGGCACGCAAAACCTTAAATTAGAGTGAATAAATGAAGACTCGGCACACCAGTTCTGAAAGGTTGCCAACCCCTGTGATACAGGATCAGGAAGTAGCAGAAACTGAAGTTGGGTAGGGGAGGAATCTGAAAACAAATCAAATTTCCCTAATAACACTTAGGAACAAAATGTAATGTGCATTAGTGTCACATTTGTATTAAAAAGTATAACCACAATAGGCTTCAGCTTTTCTCAGTCATGCTCTGTTTTTCTAGGGGAATTTTTACAACTAAGACAATATGTCCTCAATTCTATGGGCATAAGTTTCACAAAATGTAGTACATATGAGACACTTTGTTGCTAAAATTACAGAAAGCAGAGTCCCTATTGTCCTTATGTTCTTAAAGGCAAATTACAAACCAAAAAAGTGTCTCTTTTTTTTGTTTGTGCCCTTAACAATATTAGTAGACTGCCCTCCCTCTCTTCTTCCCCCCCCCCCATGTGGTTCTGCCTCTTCTCCGCCCCCCCCCCGCCCCCCCCAAAAAAAACCCACCCAAAAACTAGTTGCTGTTATAGGCCACAGTTAAGCAAGCACTTAAGTGCTTTGCTGAAGTGGGGACCAGAGACACATTACTTGTGAATCACTGTTGTACTCAAAATCACTGCTGTACTTGAAATGTGTCACAGATTTTTGAGATTCACACTGCAGAAGTCTCATGCCTGCCAGTTAAACCATGGAATCCTTTCCAAGCAGTGACCTATGAATGATGTGTGTGTGTGTGTGTGTGTGTGTGTGTATATATATATATATATATATATATATAT